>JAJOOH010016244.1:0-23894 GCA_029582605.1 Solanum gracilifrons
TATATTTCTGTGGTTTCTAATTATTTGTAGTTGAACAATTTATAAAATTGCATACATATTAAAACTACAACTTGCAATTTTTATGTGTAAATGTAGCTGATTTATTCAGTTTTACTATTGTTTACGTCTTTTCAATTTTAAAAGTTGATAGTTTATCTTCTTCTTTTTTTAAATTGCAAATTGACATTTTGTAAGTAATCAATTTACTAAGATGACAATTATTTATCCTCAAATAATTTAAGTGAAAAAAAAGGCAAACATGACAACAAAATTGTTCTTCTCATAGCTAGTTAGAAGGCCATAAAAAAATAATATTGTACGACAATTATTTACCTTAACCTAATTACATAATAATTCAAGGGTATAATTGGAAAGAAGTTTTTCAATAAAGTTTTAACCCAATTCCAAAATGGGGTTGGAACCAATGAACAAAACACTTGGTAAAAATAAACCCTGCATTACTAATCCCAGCATTAGTAATTCCTGCATTATTCTTTTTTTACCAAACGACCCCATAGTGCACAAATATCTGAATCTAGTCATTTTTGCATGAACTTCTTGCTTGAACGGCCTATCAATCATATTCGTTTGAAGCTACGATTGGTCAAGTCTAAGTTCAGACAAGCTGAGAGAGGCGGAATCAGTATTAGAAGTTTGGGGTTCTAAATTTCTTTCCTCTTCCTTATTCAATCAGTTTTAGTTAGGGGTTCACAAGTTATTACTTAATTTTCTAGTACAAATATAGGGTCTACGGAAAAACTACTGGATTCGTCCAAACCCACGAATCCCCACATAGCTCCGTCCTTGGACAAACATGTCCAAAGTTATTCCAAATTAATAGATGTGTAAAAAATAATATTAAAAACCATATACAAATTAAATAGTGATACCCATGAAATTCTTACATCAATGCTAGTTAGACAATAAACTGCAAGTGCAACCTTGGTGAATAGATGCTCATAAGTCACCGTTTAGGCCCAAATACACTTGGGCTAGCCCGTACTAAAATATGGGCCGTGAAAGATTAATGTGCCCAGAAGAGTTGCAGGTAGGGGTGTACAAAATCGAACCGAAAACCAAACCAAACCGCAAATCGAAAAAGAAAGCCAACTGGTGGTTTGGTTTGACTTAGTTTGGTATTGAAAAAAAATCCCGACTATATTTGGGTTGGTTTGGTTTTAACTAAAAAAAAACAACTCGAAACCTAACCAACCCAACATAATATATAAAATTTTATTTTATACATAAAAATATTTACTTTTATATAATTTTTAAATATTTCTTATACTTTTTCATTGTTTTTATCTTTTAATATATTATTTCAAGTTTGAAACTTAGAATTCTAAATGGTCCAATTAAAATTATAGTCCACATATGTTGGTATTTATAATAAAGCTTAAATCAAAATCAAATTAACACTAATGCAAAAAGAAATCAAGTCAACACTAAGAATGACAATAATATTGAATATTTGTTCTTTAGTTTTGCATTGGTTTAGACAATTAAATTTCCTTTAATATTTAGCCATGTAACTAATACTTATTAAACTTATTTTAGCATGATTTAGTATTTTTAAATTATGATCATTTTCATTACGACTTGTTAATTTGCAATATTTGTTTTACGCGATTTCATTATTATTTTTTTTGTTGGATATTTTAGTTTCATTAATCATATCATATTTTGTGTTATTTTCTTAAGAAACACCTTAGATAGTTGAATTTTGGTAGGACTAAAGAAATATTTGAAGTACAAGTAAATTATATGTTTGTATGAATACTTTACAGGAAAATCTCAAAAAAATCCGAAACTCCGAAAAACCCGAAAAAATTTGAAAAAACCCGAGGTTTATTGATTTGATTTGATTTATAAATTTAAAAATTCGACAAAATAATTTGATTTGATTTGATATTTGAAAAACCCGAACCAACCCGATCATGTACAACCCTAATTGTTGGGACCAAATCGAAGGTCCTTCTTTCTTGAAAAATTTCAACTACTGTAATCAATGATTACATTTTACAATATGGATAGAAAAAAAATAATTAGAATTTCTTTTATTACTTAGATTTTAAAGAATTCTGAAGAAACTTGAATAAATAGTATTTTTCCCATCAACAAATCGAACATCTAAATATTTTGTTACTCCTTTGCCTCTTCCATTCCCTCCAACTAATTTATCAACGAGGAAAAAGAGGTACCCTTCGATTTTGTTATTTAAAGTGAATATATCTTTATCAATATATATACTCTCCTCATTTAACTAACCATACATATTTATTCTTTTTATTAACATATTGAATTCATAAATATTCTATAATTGTTTTTTTACTTAAAAAATGTCAGGTGATTTATAAAAATTACCTCACGCATTTACTTTACTCCCTTCAGATTTAATTAACTAAAGAAAAATACAATCCCTCTTTTATTCGGACCCAATCCAAACTTATTTTATGACTAAGTAGAAAGGGGTTGATTTTTTTTTTCCGACTATGAGTGTAACTATGCATCATTTCTTAGATGGTAAGTGTATATATGCATCACTTTCTTAATGAGAGATATATTCTCTCTAAATCGCAAATTGAGGGTATATTTTCCCCTTTTCCCTTATAAATATTTTTCTCATTTACCCCTTTATTTTTTTCTTCTATATTTGGGTATAGCCCACGTTTCAGAGCTTAATTATTTGTGCAATGATATAAAAAAAATTAAAAGTCAATAAATATATATGCAAAAGCAGAATAATTAAGAGAAAATACATTAAAAAATTGCTTTCTCCAAACATCTTTTTATGATTTTTAAAATATAAAATGAGAAAAATACTTATAATAAAGCTAATAATTATATGAATGGTATCATGGTTTTCACGTGATACTAATAAGAGAAAACTAACATGTTATTGCTAAAAATTGTCGACCTCTGTCTCTCTATGATATATATTTCCTATTAAAAAAGCATAACAAAAGTGCAGTAATAGTTTTAATAAAATAAATAAATTACACATTCAGAAATTCTATAAAATATTTTAAGTCATAATTATGTCAACATTAATTTAAAGTTAATAAAATGCAATCAAATTTTTAAATAGTAATAATGTGATTTGATTCTTTCTTTACAAAAAGTACGTAGGTTATATCATCAAACTTGATAATTAAGGCTTTTTGTGAGACTAATAATTTAGTGGAATATTTTTTTCTTTATTTATGTGGTGTTGCTTATGTTACCTTTGTTTTCGTTATCTTGTCCCTCCTTAAAGAAAATAATTAAACTTTGGAGTATATCATGAATTGATATTATCTTACGCCATTTTCCATTTATTTATAATTTAGGTAAGGATCCTTTACAACTTAATCACGATATGTTTATCTTCGATCATCAAATTATAAAGTAGAAAATATCATACCAAATGTTATAATCATACAATAACTATATTATATATATGAAATTGTTAGAAAGAGAAATAATCATTTTTTAAAAGTTAATTCATATTTTCATAAAAGAGAGAAGCAAAGTAAACATAATCACTCTCTTGATTGTGACCTGTAATAATATTTTTTCAATTCTTCGATTCTCATTTTATTTTTATTATCACTGATTTATGTTGACAATTCACAATTTCTTTCTTTGCTAATATAGGCGTTATTAATGCGTAATGATGTTAACACTCCCTATCTATAAGATAGAATTTGCTTTTGCTTTAAATGAAATTGAATCAAGTTGAAAGTCATATCGTAAATCAACTGCCTTCCTTCCTATCTCTTAATTTTGCTATCAACTTTAAATATTGTACATTATCTATCTTTCTTCTTTGTGATGTTAATGTATCCAAATGTGACATTACGTGACATTTTATGAAGAAGCAATTTTAAGAAAGAAGGTACGTTGGTATTTTGGATAGAGAGGGTGTTTGGCTAATTAATGCTCCACATGTTCACAGGAAGGCAATGAATATTAACTAATGTGACATATCAATCATAATTTATTTTGGTGGACAGAGAAGACAAAACATATATCAAATCAAGCTTTACTTTTGATGATTCAAGGATGAATTTTCATTACCTCTCAGTCTCTCACCCCTGCAAAAAGCAAATGGCTGGTCAGGAAAATGCACTTTTTTCCTCTCAGTGTTCGATATTCATATAAGGTGGTACTAACAGACCCACACATATATTGAGTCAATTTAAGAGAGAGTGTGTTTTGACATGATTATTTTTATACCCAAATGCTAGAACTCAAAATTTTTATTTAAAAATGAAGTAATTTTAAGTTCTACCGATCCTACCACAATCTTGTTGGTCACACTTTTTATTTCTACCACCGTTTGATACAAGTGGTGGACAATTTGTATATTAGTACTATAACATTTGCCACTGCCTCTTTGTTTTTCTATAGATTTACGATTAGTTTTTTTTCTAAGAAAGTTGGATTAAATGTTATTTATTTTTAAGTGATAAGGATTTAATTGAGGAAAAGAACAAGACAAATCAAAGTCAAAGGAGGAGGCCAAAGGTAAAGGTGCCCAAAAAAATATACTCCTACCTTTATTTTGTTTCTCTTTAATGACTAGTATTAGTATTCTTTATTTTTGGTTGTCTCCTTTTTCTTTCTTTAATTTGAAAATGATGTAGGAAAGACCCAATTTTTTCTTTCCTTTTCTCTTTTTTCTAAAAAGTCTGAGTTTCTTTTTCTAAGGGTAGAAGTCTAAAATTGAAATTTTTATTGCTTAATCATTTGCCCTTTTTACATTCTCACCTTTCTTCATTGCCACCTTTGATTTCTAGACTTTGGTACTTTTGTAGTTTTGTGTACCAATACCAATATTCCTCCTCTTTTACTAGAATTGTCACACATCAGGCTAATACAAAATATTTACTCATGAGTTGAATAAAATATAGCTTAGTAACTTCGAGAGAAGGGGTGCGTCCTCACAACTCACAAGGAGTCCCAATGATCAGGTCAGGCATGGAGTGACACTGATGAAATCTAAAATATATGATCCGAACATTATCGCTGAAAAACGTGACAAGGGTGACTAACATCATAATATGATTAATGACAAAATTAAACAATTTTGCATAAAATCAGGATACTAGATTCGATTGGGAAAATAAAAGCATCCTCTAGAATAGACAAGCCATTTGCAGATTCAACAGAGACAGAAATTTAATTACTGTTTTCTGCACATAAAAATGTACAAAAGTTTTGACATATGCGTGGGATTGAATGAGACATTTTTTGGGTAAAATTCAAGCAAAAAAATCCAATCTATCTCTGAAAAAGAGCTGACATTTCCTATTATGCTTTAGAATCCAAAGCTATCCTTCATACTAAAGTCCCAAACATATTCTAAATTCTCATATAAAATAAAAACTTAAATTTAAAAGAGAATAAATACTTCTCCATCTTATTAATTACTTCCTCCATTTCAAAAAGAATGACATTCTTTTCCTTTTTAGTCAGTTTCAAAAAGAATAACCTATTTCTTTTTTTGGTAACATTTTAATTTCAGTTTTTCACGTGACATATTTAAGACCACAAGATTAAAAGGACAATTTTATATATTTGACATAACTTTAATTTAAGACCACAAGATTCAAAAGTTTTCTTTATTTACTTAAACTCCGAGTCAAAATAAATTAGACTATTCTTTGTGAAACGGAGGGAGTAACTATTGTCCAAACAACATTAAATATTTTACCAAATAATGTCAATCTAAGACTTTGTATAGGCATAGTCTGTACTATCTTTACAGAAGTAATCATAACCATTCACATAGTCAATGCACTATCAATAATTTAGCAAATTATCTTAGTAAAAAAAAATTGGTTTTCTTTTCAACCATTCGATTTTCTTCAAATATATACACATGTCTATACACTAGTATGGCATATTTTTTAGTCGTAATACATTAATGTGCCCTTTAACTTGTTTTATTTTACATTTATATTCTTTAATTTTGGATGTACATAAGCAAACACACTTAAACTTGCATAAAACTGAACAAGTAAACACATGAGTCCTATATGGCATAATACACGTAGGACACAAATTGTCAAGTAAGATGCCACGTAGAATGTGTGTGTCTATTTGTTCAGCTTCATACAAATTTAAGTGTTTAGGTGCGCACACTCAAAATTGGAGGATATAAATGTGAAATGAAGACAAGTTAATTTCTTTTTATAGATATACAAATGTTATACCGTGTTTAAGAGTTTTATAGCCATATTTATTTGTCTATATTTAACTTTAACACAACTCTTTAGTTAAATTTTATGTCATATCAAGCTACTATAAACAAAATAATTGCAGTGTTAAAAGTAGTTGATTAACCTTTGCATTTACGTTAACTAATGAACACAAAGAAGAAAAGCAAAAGTTATTCCCATCATGTCAGGCAGCTAACAAGTAAAGAGTCAATTAATAGAGCATCATAAAATCCAAAGTCAAGAACGTGCTAGCAAATGCATTATTTATAGTCATTTGCTGTTTTTCCCTGTACATAAAACATTACCCATTACTCTCCTCTGTACCAACAAAAAAACAGAGCACCATGGGTACAGAAACAAGTTCAACACTAAAACTTCCCCTGTTTTCAGTAAATTCACAAGAAGATTTAGGGATGTTAACTCCTCTTCATACTTTAGCTTCAATTCCATTTTCTTGGGAAGAAGAACCTGGAAAGCCTCGTCCATGTACTGACCTTATCCCTTTACCAAATTCCATATGCTTAGAGCCACCTCCTAGGCTTTACATGGAATTAACCAAAAGTTCTTCTCCCACAACTGTTTTTGATGGGCCTTATATTACTAGCAAGCCTAAGTTTTCATCTTTTAGGTTCTTGAGGGATCGACGTCGACAAGGGTCATTTGATAGTACTGCTAGTTCTGAAACAGGGCAACTTAGTGCGTTTGTTGTTGGCAAGAAGAAAGTGGAAAGTAAAAGCTGGTGGCGTCGTAATAATGGTGGTAAAAGAAAGGATTTAACAGATTGTGTTAGTTTGAATGATGAATGCACTATGAAAATGGCAACACTTAAAAGAAGTGGAAGCTTTTCAGGTCTCTCACAGGCTAAGACTCACATTTGGGTAAGTCGTAATTAACAACTCCACTTATCAATTTACAAATTCATTGTTATTATTAATAGTACTGTATTTATTTTTTTGTCCTGGTTCTTTTTTTAAGCTTGATTCATACTCTGCCCTAATATCCCTTAGAGATAATAATAATTCCGAGATAAAATGCAGTGGGTAGAGTATTAGTTAGTCTCGTGACAAGTTATCACTGGAGTAATTTTATCTATCTCATCCCCATACCGAACAATCCCATAAGATTTTAGAATTGAACCTATTTTATGGTTCAAATCTATGATTTTTATAGTTTTAATAAGTTTATACATAAAATTGTTTTCTGCATCAAAAAAATACTGGATTCAGATGAAATAACTACTCGCAACCTTCATCCCTCTCATAACTACAAACTTCCTTTTGACACACTGCTATCTTAATAGACTTGCAATATAGTGATAAATTTCATGCGCTCTAGCCTCTAAGCTAGATCCTATAGGTTGGCCGTCCTATCCCACCTCTTTAAAGGGTCAATAGTTTGTTCTTTGACTATCAAATTATCAATTATTTCTAAAAAAATACTAATTGTTATCAGATATTGTGACTTTTAGCAACTTAGTTTCAAACATTTTGTTATTAAAATAAAAATTTGAAGAATTGATGACTGAATTAGTAATTAAAAATGCCTTTTGGTAATGATGGACTAATATCAGAATGAAAACAAGAGTAATGAGAAAGCTTAATAATTGGGGCAGGTGATGATGTTGAAGAAGACGGCAGTGGGGTTAGAGAAGGGGCCTAGTTAACTTCACTTTTAGGCAAGAGGGTAGGTATTACACAAAACACAAATATAGCTGTTAGCAATTAGTAACTGTTTTCTTTTCTATCCGTTGTTTTACCAAATTCGGCCTCATTTAAATGAAAGTGCTCCTACTAATAATTTTTCCATACCTAAGACTCAAACTCAAGATTTTTGATTAAGGAACAAGCAGCCCATCAATTACATCCATCCATTAGTGGTGTACCCAATTATCTTTGTTCAAAGATAATAGATGGGGTTGAATTGGCAGGTAGGTAGGTGATGCCCAAAGTTATAGGGCGCCCAATGTCATCGCAGTTAATGGGAAAAAGGGACTTAAGGATATGGGCTGGCTGGCTGATTGGAGTACCTGTTTTTAGTAATGGATTGGGAAATGTGTAGACTTTTCACCATTGCAGTTTTTCTTGCTCTGCTATCATTATCGTTTATCAACATTCAACATTCCCATCCCAACATTTCTCAATCGAAATTAAAGGATGTGTCTTAGCAATTAATAAAGTTGGTGAACATTATGAGAGATCAGACTTTATACTCGGACAATAAATAAGTGGGTGAGTTCTTTAGTTTTGGTAGGCACAATTAGTAAATACATGTACTGATAGAATATGAAATACTAACAAGTATCCAGATAGAATATTCGAGGTTCATATTCATAATAAATTACGAACCTATCATTCGCATTATTGTTTGGCCTTCATAAGTAGAATTTTGTGTCCTCTTCTATTTCCCATCAGCGTTACTAAACTCAAGTATTGTTCTTGTTGAAATCTTGCAGGCAACAATATACGAGGGTTTCAAGCAGGTAATACCATGGAAGAGCAAAAAATCAAAGAAAGAAGCGCTTATTGACTAAGTTTCAACAATAGCTGTTATGTGTATGAAGTGAAGACTTTATGTTGCTTTCTCTAGTCATTTAAGTACTCCTGGTTAAATACACAGGAAATATAGAAACAAATGTACCATGTCTCCGGGCTTGAATGTAGCAATCTACTATCATTAGCCTTGAATTTCACCAGAACCTACTGTAAATATTGTGAGATCATTTTCTAGATTACATTTCCATTTATATATCCTTGCATCAATCAGGTAAATATTTATGGTTTGCATTTTGGTCATGCCGATGGCATAGCTACACGAGAAGTAACCCACGCCACCCCCGACCTGGATTTTTTTTTTTGATTTTCCAATCAACAGATATACTTTGGTAAATACTTCCAAGTCTAACCAACATAAAAATTTGAGTTTCCATCGTGACAAATAAAGAAAAACGCATATGATAGTATGGGTATACTTCAGACAATGAAGACTTAACCCACCAACAGGCATCTACATTAGTAGCATGTGATCATTTCGGGTTTACTTCAGTTTTATACTGGGTTGCTAAAATCAAATGAGGAAGGCGCTCAGATGAAAAAAATTCTTGAGAGAACTAACTAACAAGCAATTCAAACAGAGACAAATTAAAACCATGATAAGCTTCAGATGCATTTAATTAGGTTATAACTGAACACAATTCGGTATTTGAATCCAAGTAGCACTGGCTCTTGTCAAGTGCTTACAAATGAGGAGGGTCTCCCCCCTTACACAAAACATTTAAAGTATCCCCCAAAAAAGACCTTATTTTCATTTCTGATCAGGATGAAACAAGAGTAATGGAATAAGCCTACAAGGAGCTGGTTCAAACTAAAACCTCACAAGTATCTTATTCTTGTTTTTTACCAGTCATGCCCGCAACCACCTGCGCAAAGTAGCAAACTATGTTAATTGAAGAAGAGAACGAAAATCAGCTGAAGATCTTCATAGTCGTACGACATGAACAACTTATAAGCAGTTTGAAAACATTTCAGTTCAGAAACTAGTTTAGAGTCTTTGGAATGCCACATGCATCCAATTTCCGGAGCTCTATGATATTAACCTTAGAGAGATATCTGGCAATCAGTAGGAAAAAATGAGACAACGTGAATATATGGATGTTGGTTGATCCGAAAAACAAGAGGCTAAATCTCCTAATTTGCAATCCAAATCTCAACTTAGCGCTTATAACAAAAATCATCAGTTAAGTTGGCGCATTATGATGCTATAACACACTCGTACAATCTGAGTCAAAGCATTTCACCTACAATAAAAGATAAGTAAAAATGGACGACATTGAATATCCTATTTAGTATACACAAGAATGTGAACTAGCATTTTGTAAAGGGACAATTTATGCTTATCCCCAAAAGAATACAGCCTTTATGTATAAGCAAAGATCAAACAAACCAATAAACATTTCTACACACGATGAGGAATATGACTAATAAGAGGGAAAAACACAGTTGCATAAACCAGAAAGAACATAAAACAAAGATGGACAATTGCTCACATCGCTTAAAGGAGGTGCCGGAACTTGCTTGGATGATTCAAAAGAGTCCAGAATAGGCCTTACAACCGCAGGAAGGAAGAGGCCTGAAATTGCAAGCAATATAAGACAAACTGATTCTCAATCGAAGAGAAAGGCAGATAGGAATAGAAGGTCATTACATGTCCTCTCAAAAAACAGTATACAAAATGTACTACTTCAGTAGGTAATTGAATGGTCATCATTATATGATGCACAGACTCCAACTTCTTGAGTTGGTAATAAGAATCACCAAGTCATTAACCAAGGTAATCTTCTCCTGAGCTACTAACACACATTTCTTTTGCAAGAGGGTTTCTCAGTAAGGCTGAGCTAATTGGCTTGTGCCATACAGGAAACTAATCTACTAAGGGTTACTGAGAGGCAATAACAGACAACACCCATGACGCCTCTCTGGAAGCACATAAGGGACAAAACATAGAGTTGTCAGTGAATCTTACTTGCATGATCAATGGCTAGACAGTTGCAGAGACAGGCTTCTCCAAATTCCTGTTACTAAATTACTGGTTTCAAAACCCAGTGGGACAGATGAATATGTCCATTAGTAGATTATAGTTTTAAAGAAGATATCTCACTTATTGAAATCCCTCTATTAGATCAAAATAATAATCTGAAAAAGATCAGCTTTTAAAATCTTAAACTAAATATAATTTGATGAATGTAGATAGACATGTGAAGAAGCTGAGGTTGATAACCTCTGCTCTACCATCATTCCATTTTAGTAAAGGACATCCAGATCTATTATTCCTATACTGTGGATTTCTCTGCTTGATATGCAGATGAGAACATACTTAATGCTAAAAGAAAGAAAATGTACACTCTTCTTTAGGTCTCACTTTGTCACCTCTGTCAAAATGCAGCAGGAAAATAGCACTAAGAGTCTAAGATGCATACTAGGTTTTATTGCATATGCCTCAGATATAGCTTTTGCATTCAGGAATTAGGCTGGTCTAAGCATGAAAAGCAATAAGAGGAACCCACTCTCTACAGTCAGCTCACAGATTCTAGGCTCCCATCCTTTACTCACTCCTAAGGAAAAGTCATAAAGACGTCCATACATAAATAGAGACATCTTTT
Source organism: Solanum gracilifrons (assembly GCA_029582605.1). Lineage (NCBI taxonomy): Eukaryota > Viridiplantae > Streptophyta > Magnoliopsida > Solanales > Solanaceae > Solanum > Solanum gracilifrons. Next base: position 11,362 of record JAJOOH010016244.1, read on the forward strand.
TTTGGGGAAGTGATATCGATGGCATCAATAAGATGAAGATATAGGAAAGATAACAAGTACCTAAGAGAGCTTGCATGCTCTATTACAGTGAGACGTACGAATATATATGTCATATGCGCGCTCACGTGTGTAAAATGCAAGAATAAGGAGTCATCTGGTAGCAGATTCCTGTTTGGGCAACAGATCAACTTGATGCAGGTTATCCTTTTGTAGAAATCATACTCGTGACAATATGTGGAGGTTATTCTTCTCAATTATCTACTTATTTGCTGTACATTCCCTACTATCAGAATAAGAGTCGGGCCAAAACCTTTTATATTCTTTGAATTAGATAAAGAGGCAAATCAGCTGCCACTACAAATTCTAATTGACCCACTGGCCACTGCTAACCAAAAACCTACAGCTCAACTGATGAATAAGCAGATTCACTCACAAAAGACGAACTTGATACTTAGAGCTCACAATGAGGAACAGATACCCTGAAAAGTGTCTTGGACTAATATCCTAGTATGCCTATTTAATCACAAGAAACTGTGTACTCAACGAGCACATTATCCCATTAATCACAATGTTATAAATCTCCGAAAACCTCTATATACCTCCAAAAGAGATCCTCTACATACCGAGACCAATCACTACATTAAAGGTCCACTATATATGTTATGAAGAGCTAATTGTAACCTCAATTATATAAAATAAAATAAAATAAAAATATTGCCCATGAAAAATTACAATACCCAAATTGAGGATTGCTGAATCAGTGATCACATAAATTTATAGGGAGTTAGCAATCAAGCATTAGTACATTCAGAGAAGCTAGTATCGAAATAATCATTATATGGACCAAAAAAATATAAGTCCTAGCTTCCGATTTGCAGGGTTCTGTTAGAAAAATATGAACTTTGAAAACATCAGATTTCATAGATTCAACCACAATAGGTCCATCGACGCCGATTCCCACCCATATACAGTTCAAAAATTCTGAATTTATGTGTAAAATTCAATTGTCACAAATGGAAAAACAACAACTTATTTTTAATAAAATCGTAGATTTGGTGATAGCGTAAAGATAGAGAGAGAATCACCGAATCCAGCGATGAGACAAGAGGCAGCTACGACTGGTTCCTGAACCACGAACATTCTCAACTTCCCCATTACAGCCATTTCTTTTCTTCTTCTTCTTCTTCCCGTAAATTTCCTATCACCCAGAGAAGTCTGAAGATGTTGGCTGCTGTGCTGTGTAAGCTACGAGTTTAGCGGGTCGGTTATTTTGAAGAGACCCGGCCCATAACGTTGATCCCAGGCCCATGTATTTGTACTTGGTTATAGAATACAAAGAATGAGAGGAATTTTTTTTTATAAATAACTATAGTTTGGACCATAATTAATTAATTAGTAGTTTGTCTAATTACAATTCATAGCAATAATTTTAGAAAATTGACTTGCAGCTGATATTGGTAGCTTGCCTCTTCCTCTCTCTCAATCTCGCACACAAATACGCATACCCCGATGTAAAAAAAAAAAAACTATTTTTACTTGAGTAATTATACCCTAGGTTTGTTTTTTGGCACAAAAATATGTTGGTCAAGTGGAGCAGATATGTCCCGCTACTCCACATTAGATGTAAATTAGCATAAAATAACACTTCGTTTGCATAGTTGGAAATCCAGGTTGAAAAATAAAATCTTAATAACAATATATCAGAATTTGTGTACTAATCAAACCAATAATCTCATTCACAATTAAACTTTTTAAAAATAAAACTAGTAATAATCAACAACTCTTAAGAAATCCATTAATCATGACAATACAAAAGAGTCAATAGAAACCATAATTTTAGTGAGGAAAAAACACGATTCTGCCTAAAATATATACCTGCTTGCTTGTCTTCAAGTACAAACTGAGGGAAAGCTCAGTAATTAATTTCAATTCAAGTACTAAAAGCTGAGACAAAAGTAAACGGAGAAATGATCATCATACAACTAACATACATAGACACAACCACCCAGTCAACTCCCCTGTAAACCAATCTTTACAAAACTACTATTAACAGGAAAATTGGATACAATCTACACATCTCAGAACGTCGGTACCATCCACCCGACTGTCCACCCAAGAAGCAAACCTGCACCAACAAGACCCAAACCTAATGCAAAAACAACTGCATATCTGCTCAAGTCATACTTGGGACGGCCACGTTTGGCTCGTTTCACCCTAGCAGACTTCTTCTGCGGTCTCTTAGTTTTCTGGGGCACCCTTGGTAACATGGCCGATATTGGCTGTTTTTTGTTGTTTTTAATCTGGAAGTAGAAGTTCTCTAGTTGCAGTAGCTGGAACCATTGCTTGTAGGCAAAAAGTTGTGATGCTTGTCTAAAGACCAGCTGAACAACGTGCTCCTTCTCCGCAAAGGCTTGCTTTGCCGCATTCTCAGCTTCCCTAGCACGCGTTTGAGAATGACGAAGGGCTTTTAGTAGTTGGGCCTTGCTTTCATCATCTCCAGATGTGTTCATTTCAGGCACAACCTTTTGGCTAGGGGTGTCACTGTTCTTCAAACTATGTACAAGTAAAAAGAAGTTCTTAAGCACCTCAAACATGCTCTATAGAGTATAGACACACTAAAGAAATACTACTCGAAATCAATCTAGAAACGTTAAAACGCGAAAAGTGGCTATCAGAGTATATGCCATTCACTTGGAGGAGTAGATGACATTGTTATCTCATAAAAGATCACTTGTTCCGATGACATAAAACTGCTAACATGTTGCATGCACCAGATTGCAGCTAATTGACAACATAACAAATCAATATTACTATCATGGAACGAATGAACATCTATCTGAAGAGCTGCAAAATCTGGAGAGAAGTGTCAAGTTACCAAAAGAGCAATGCAAGAGAATTAACAGTTCTCATGTTCATTGCATTTGATGTATGAGACAGTTATCAATGACAGCATAAGAAAATAACACACTTAAATAAATAAAAATATATCATTGTTTTCTTGAGTTATCGAACCTGAAAGTGAAAACACATGCTACTAGGTTTTGCACTTGAGTTCATAGATTAAGACCCAGTTCCTCTAAATGACTGCACTTTGACCCAAACCGACCAAGCAAGATAAAACAACTATGAAATCATATAGGTGCGATCCATTTCATATAAGTTGTGCAATTCAACATGGAAAAAGGGCAGTTTTGTCAACCAAGTGCAAAGGAAACCCTGCATGGAAGTCTAAACTATCAAGATAAGCATATGTACACTAACATCAAATTACATTCTAAGCCAAGAAGAATGCTAGAGACGCAGTTATGGACCACAAAGTTCGAACACTCAGCCTCATATATATAGATGCTAGTAATTGTATGTATGTGCAGTAGAGCTTTTTTCCATATTGGTAGAACAATTGTGAGTATAAGAATGATATATAGTACATTAAGCAGCGACGGAAGCTAGTCCTACGCAATACCTTGATGACTTGCAAGTGTGAAGCTGCAACTTCCCTTCAGCATCTAACTGTGACGGGCGTTCAAAAGAAAGATTGCCACGTTTATAAATATTCGTATTCTGCTGGCGCATACTTCCAGCTTTCGGACCCGTAGAAGAAGCAGAAATCTTACTGTCAACATCCACGTCGCGGTCTTGTTTAACAAAATTGTTCTGAGGCTGGGGAAGATCACAATTCTCCATAAAATCATGTGATCTCTGTGCAACCAATAAAGCAAGTTCCTCTGTGTCTGCAGTTCGCCACCATGGTTCTGTTTTCTCAACACCTATCCAGGGATATTCTGTATCAAATGAAAGCTCATCTATCTGCTTTCCGACTGTGAGATCAACCAGACCTTTCTTACTTGCTTCACTGGGATACCCTGTGTCCTCGAGGTTAGGACTATCCTTGGAAATCTCAGTAAACACATCTGTCAGTTCTTTGCTTCCAACTCCCAAGTCATTGTTTACATAGCTTGCAGATCTTGTAACCTGAGAATCTAGAGATCCACCTACAGTAAATTTATCCACACAACTACTATCTGCTTCATTCTGATCACACAACTTGTTATATTTAGGGATTGAATCTAAAACTGGTCCAATATTCTCCATCTCTGCTTCAATAGAATCCACCAGGTCACTCACTAAGCCTTTTTGATACCCATAATTAGGTTGAAGATGCAGCCACCATCTTGAATTAGGGGATAAATCACAATATGAAGAGTTCCTCTCAAAAGGTAGGAAGTATGTGCCAGAAGGATTTTGTGCATCAGCACCATTTGCAGGTCCAGCATCAACCTGTTTTGATGAGGGTGATGCTGATGAGCAGCATGCCAACTTTGGAGCTCGTTTGGCATCTTCCTGGACCAAACATCGATTAACTGCTCTTTGCCAAGCAGTTCTTGCTTCTGCCACAGCCATTACTAGCTCATTCTTCTGAACATTTTGCTGTCACAGAAAAATCCATCAGACACTGAGTTCATCAAGATTCATGCATCGCTCTTGAGGACAAACATATAAATATGAACACTATTTGACAAATACATGAAACCTGATTTGCAGGAACAAAACTCAACATAGACAATAGTTCTTTGGGAGAGGGGGGATGAAAATGCATGATGACAAGCAATGGCGGGGTTGAGATTTTCTATAAGGGGATTCAACATATAAAGAAGTACCGAAGACTAAGGGGTGTCAATGACTCCCCTTGGACAAAGGCAAGAACCTTTCTATCACATCTGACCATCTCCTCTTGCACTGATCCAATCCCAATTCATCTTTTACCCCCACAAAATAAATCTTTTGGTTAAAAAGTACTCCTATGCCACTTAAACTAAAAATACGCAAAGAAGAAAGTAACATGTGAAGCTCTGATGAGAGGGAGTTGCTCGGATGGTAAGCACCCCTCACTTCCAACCCGAAGGTTGCGAGTTCGAGTCACCAAGGGAGCAAAAAGGGGTGGGAGCTCCTAGGGAGGGTAAAAAAAAAAAAAAAAACATGTGCAGTTCTCATTTCAGATTTAAAAAAGTACTTTGTATCTCAAGCTCTCCAGATGATAATATGTACAAAATGAGAATAAATTCAATCAACAAAATCAGGTGAATGAAGAATCTACTGCCTGTTATATTCCTATCTTTTCTACAGAACATATTCTGGAACAGAGAAATAACAATGAAAATAGTTGCCGAAAGACAGACAAAAAGATACAATGGTAAATTTGTGCATGCATTAATTAGGTAACCTCACCACTACAACAGTCTAAATCTGCCACCAAATATTATAAAATCCAGTGGTTTTTGAAGAGAGCCAAGCCACCCCTCACACACCAAAAAATCCTCAAAACAGACCCAAAAGAACCCAACTACAAGGCCTAAAGTACCATTCAAGATGTTTGAAAACAGATCCCAAATTTACCCCAAACTCCAGTTCTGAATATTCGGGAAGAATCTTTTTTCTTTTCGTCCTTCCAAAAAAAAAAAAATCCAACCACAACTTACTTATTAAAAGTCCTACTCCAGGGAATCTCCCCTGGAAATAGTTTACCAGTCTTAGCATAGTAAATACACCAAAAAAGAGAATTTCACACCATCACATGCACAGTCAACACCACCAAATTAGCAAAGATTAAATCCAAAATTTGCCCCCATTAAAATAACTCATACTAGTAGATATCAGAGAAAACTACAGATTTCTCTGTATCACAATTCACAAAGAACTAAACTAAGCTTGCATAATCAAGAACCACAAAGATCAAATTTTTATAAGCAATCTTGATTCCCCAAACCCATATAAATCCTTACACACTCATCATCATCATCATCAGCAGCAGCATATACTGATAAAGCTGAGATTTTTACTCCACTCCTTACAAACATGGAAGATAGCAAAAAATGAAGTAAAAAAAGACAAGAAAATAATTTAATAATACCAAGAAAATCACCAAAAGCTTGAAAACTCAAACATGTTCATTAAAATAAACAATTACCTATGAACATCAACAGAAAAGTCAAGAGAAAAAATTAACCTCAAAACAGTGGACATAAGGGGAAAATTAAATGGATATACAAGAGGGGTTTATAATCTGGACGAAATGTTTTTCCTTTTTTGTTCAAAGGACACAATTTTCAGAAACAAGTGACCCACCACCCCTCAGCGCCAGCAGTTTCAGCATCCCTTTTTTTTTCACAGTTAACTTGTATCATTCATCCCACCATTTGTCTGTCGGTTTTTGTTTACAGTTTGCACATTAAACGGTGTCGTTCTATGAGCTTTTTGTCCTAAACGACGTCATTAGAATTTTTTGTATAAATCACACTACACTATTTCTAGCTTATGTACACAATTTGTTTTGTTTGTTATGTGTAGCTTTAAGATAAAGACTTGTGGTTAAACACAACTACAAGTCATGTTTTGCTCTCATTTTATCACCAATTATATTTTAAGAAGTTACATTTGAAGCAAAGAGAAAACCCATATTTGTGTATAAAGGCAAGTAAAGTATGATATTAATGATTATATAACGGGTTGTTTTTGGGTCTACATCTAGTAAAATTATACTTTACCTAATAATGTGTATTAGTACTATCTTGATTTTAACATAGTTTGATTCGATACGACCACACAAATTGAAAATATATATTTTATACAATATGTGTGATGATAAAGCTTTTAAATATCTATTAAAAGTGATGAAATGCAAAGTATTGTCAAATATAATTTTTTTGAAATGAACTAATAAAGAGATAGTGTCATATTAGTGGAAGGAAAGAATATATTATAAAATTATAATTAGGAAAAAAAGCAATAGTATTAATTATAGAAAGTATGTTGCTGACTGGATGAATAGATAAGTAGAAGATTATGATAGGGAATGGTGGGTCCAAGAAGTGATGACTAAAGGGACCAGGTTGTCTAATAATTGGGATCTACTAAATTTTTTTCCTTTTTAGTACTATCACTATATATATATTTGGCTTTAATTTGCAGGGCATTGGTGGAATTATTTTTTGCTTAGAGATATTTTTAGGATTATGATAATTTACCTACACTTATACATATATAATATTATTGAAAATGACTCTACAAAGGGATCTCACGCTACAAGCAATCTGTTATTTTCAAATGTGGGGTTTTCTTTTCAAAGAAAGAGAATTGTAGAAGAATGATCTCTTCATGACCAAAGGAGCAATTTTTTCTTCTTTACTTCTTTCCTCTTTGATCATCGATTGGTATTCAGAAATATGATGTGGTACGATTAATTTAAATTTATATTATCTAAAAATTATTAACAAAGAAAAAGAATTTAAATTTTTTCTTTGTTAGAATTGAATTTAAAATCTCTAATTAAAAAATTTAATCATGATTTAAATCAGGTTGATCTGAAATAGAAATTTTATTAAACATATATTTTGAATCTCAATAAGTTATACACTTGTACTTTTTCCTGTAAAAGACTTTCTCAATTCTTATAATTTTACCTTTAAACTAAATCATAGTTCTTAAACAATGTCTTAGAAAAGAATCTCAAGTTGCTGTGTTAACAAAATATATAGTTTTATATTTTTATTTATTTATAAATAAATACACAAATTAAATGATATATATCGTAAAGTTAATACACATAATTTTACCAAGTTCTACCAATCTAATAAAACAATAATAATTGTAACTAGTACTTACTTAATATAATCCTCTCACATGGTATCAATAATATGTTCATGTTGAGGATAATTTATTTATTTTTGTAAAATTAAAATTTTAAAAATATTATAACCCAAAATTTAAAATCCTACTTTTTAGTGAACTTAAAATTTCAAATTATCACATACTGTTAAACTTTTATTTCATATTTCATAAACAAACACTTTCAAATAAGAACCTCAAGTTTGACCTTTAAATTTTATAATCAAACACCTACTAGAAATGATTTATTCCATCACACTCCCTAGCGTCCAGACGAAAGGTTTAATAAGTAATATAATTTACTTTTCTCCACACAAAAATAATATAAGATTGAATAAAAAGGAGAAAGAACTTCTAATTTCCTTGTATCACTTTCAGGATTAGGCTTCAATTAACTCCTTGATTACATTATTAATTTGGAGAGACCAAACTTAAACTACTCCATCTCCCGGCTTTTCCTAGGAAGAATTAATAATTAACAAATTCAAACGAAATCAAGAATCTTTTTGTCCTTTAAATACTTCAACAATTCACATCATATACGTATTTTAGTTCTTCGTTCAAATTAAGTCTCAGCTATGAATTATTTAAGATAAAATAATACGAATCATCTACTTCCATTTTCTTACACTATATACGACTATCTTGATAAAGTTAACATAATGTTTATCCTATGTTTTAATCTATCGCATATACTTTTAAGAAAAATTGATATTCGAAATAATATATGCTTCATCATAAAAAAAAAAAAAAAAAAAAGACAGTTTCTTCTTAATTAATTTGGGTCATTCAGACAAATGCCTTAATTTTGTGAAAGTTTTTCATTTTTATTCCTCAAATTTATGATCGTAAATTTTTATTCTTCAACATTAAGTAACAAATAAGATCATCTCCAACTTCAAACCAAATTTTAAAAATTTGATATTTTAAGTTGTTTAAATTATCTTTGACATTAAAATAAGAGATAACTTTTCGCTCGACATAAATTTATATTTTTGTATTATAATATAACATAAGCTATATCTTAAAAGAAATAACAAGTTATGCAACTTAATTCCTAAGAAACTTATGTTGGCATATGTTTAGTTTTCTAAAACTCACAAAAATTATATTGTAAGAGTCATAATTTAATTAATTCATACAGAATTTATATTACGCACAAAAGTCTTTTAAAGTTATGTCGAACGAATTAGATACTTATATACCAGAAAACTTAATTTTTAACTCATGAAAAAATAAAAGAATTTTTTTCTAAATTTATGTTAAATAAAGTTAAATCATAAACAAAAATACTCTCACAATTTTTTATTAAATGAGCCGCAAGAGCATATAACTTTGGTGCAAAAACTTGAATTAGTATCAACTGAGACAATTAGAGGATGTAGATAAACGCATGGTCCATCATAACTTATGGAAACTTGTACTATACTGGTTGTACTTCAAAAATAGGAATCAGCAAAGAGAAAGTTACATAGATGTTACGTGGACTTTATTCACTACTACCTCCGTCCACTTTAATTGTCATAACTTTTTTTTTTTTTAAGAGTTAAACTATAAAAAAAATTTATTAACATTTTATGTTGTATATTTTCATTATATTGTTATGCAAAAAATTGAAACTTATAGTACTTTTCGTATAATTTTTGAATATTAATTTTTTTTAAAAATATTAAATTATTGTAATATAATTTAACTTTAAAAATTAATCAAATTTACTTTGAAAAAGCAACATGACAAATAAAAATGGATGGATGAAGTAATAAATTGTTCTCTATCTACGTGTCCTTTCCAAGTTAGGTAGTGCCCCCACCTTCTTCTAACTTGGGATTAATCAGCCATTATCTTATTGGTGATTGATTAAGTCTCATGATTACACAATTAGACTTTTCTGGTTAAGTGTTTAATTTCCGGTTGACAAGTTCCACTTTCCTATATGCTGACTTGAATAAGATATTTTACAAGGATTAAGCCATATATTGCTGCTACAAAAGGGAAATAGTGTTATAAAACCATATCGGCTATATAATTTATAATATGGTCTGCGAGCTTTTTAATTTTGGTTTGAATAACAAAAAAAAAAAAAAGACAAGCTAGTGCGTGACTCTACGCAATTTGTCTCATTTGCCGCTAGTCAATTGGAAACTGACTGACCATTTTGGCATGTTCTTTTAGCACAAAAGTTATTCCGGGTAAAAGAAATAAAAATTCTTTGTCAGCAAAACAGAACGAATTAATTGTATTTTTAGTTAGTCAGCAAATTCACATATTAGCAATTTGACAATGTTTACAGCTAGAGAGGGTATAAGAATTAACTGTGGAAATGAACTGCATGAATCCCTGTTGCTATTTTGGCAATTCACACTAAACCCTGATTGATATATGTAATACAAAGGCGACAGATATATCTCTCCCATCAGTTTGACAACTGAAAGACTGAGCCATACTCTTCCCTGCTATGTTATCTTGTTTAACTCGCCTTCAGTAGTAAATCAGTTTTGTTCGTTCATGCTATAGGCCCCTGGGAAGTAGTCTTCTAATATATCAGTGCAAGTAATTGCTCAAACCATTCAGCTAATAGCATACATATTCTCACACAGAAACAGCTTCAGCAGCAGAGCATGGTCAGATTTTAGACCACAATAAGCTGGTGATGCACCAATAACAAATTTTCAATACAAGTCAAGTACCAACTTTTTTTTCTTTTACAAAATGTAACCTTCCACCCGAAAGAACCCCCTCTCTATCCAGGAGTCCAGCAGTGGCCCTTTTCCACTTTGTTCCCTTGGAGACCCAAAGCACCACCTTATGGTTAGAGGTAGAGATGGTCTTTATCACTAGGCTATCCTTCCATTGTCAAGTCAAGGCACCAACTCTATTAGAGCTTATAGAAGTGGATCCCAAAGAAAATTACAAACGAGACCACTGCAGACAACACCTTCATGCAACAAACAGTTCTTTGTGCCACTAATCCATGACTTGTTCACAGCCCTAAATGATCATTGAGTTTCACAAGTTTTACAGTACCATCTCCACCACAAGTAAGAAAACCATGAGAAACAATTTGAATATCTGTAACACCTGCCTGAAAATAGAGGAAAAAAGAATCTCTTCAGTTTATCGTGAAGGCTCAAGAAATCAGTAATTTTTCTTCCAACTATTTACACATCTGATCAATGAGGTTACCTGAACCACACCACCAAAGCCACGGGAGCTTGGCTGCAAGAAGGTGTGCCTTTCATGCAATTTTGGCCAATGAAATACTAGTTTTGCACTCTTGGCATCCCAAAGTTTTACATCTCCATCTTTACTTCCCGTCAAGAAAAAGCTGGTATGTGGTATGGTAGATATTTTGGTAACACTCCCTTCACAATACAATGCAGAATTAGAGAAAGATCTCATTATATACTGCCAATCAACTTTCTACAGCATTTTCAGCCACAATCATGTAAAATTGTTTCAGTACCTGCATGAGCCTTTGGTATATACCAGAGCATCCCATGACGATTCTGATCACCGGTTTTCTTCTGCGTGTCAACCATGGAATTCACACCATGGTCACCAATTTCTGTATGCTTCTGTCTTTTTGTCTTTCCAGTAGCTATATATCGGAAGTCATGAAGTCCAACATCACCACCTTTCCCACCCGTTACAATGAGTGGAGAGATAGAACCACTTCCTAAATCATTATCAAACACTGCAAGAGAGCGTGCACCTCCTGGAAACGTGCAGAGGAACAATAATCTTAGCTAGTTAAAAGCTTATTACGGCTAACGGAGTAAACCCATTATCCAGGGTTTGCTTATGTTCTGAAGACAAACTCACTACAAGTAGATTTTAAGTGGCTTATACATATGTCCATGCCAAGAAGATGAAGTTCACTACGAGTCAGCTTATTAGCTCTTTATAGATGAAAATACCCATCTCCCTCCTCCAAACTCCACCAATAATCCTTATACAAGTAAACTCACATGCTTTCTTCTCATAATGTCACCCGTTTTCTAAACAAGAGCCTTTTCTTTTTGCTGTCACCATGACACTGATATGTTAAGAATAATTGACATCTTATCTCTGCATTTTGCCTTTTTGCTGGAAATAATATTAGAAACTATCCTATTTATCGACAGAAAGGAAAAATGTCAAGGGAACCAACCTTCGTGACACATTATTGAGGCCCGAGACGTTGCTGGTGGAGCAAGTGTGTCCCATATGACAACATTAACGCCACTGGAGCTATACCCTGCGGCAGCTGTGATTGAACCACTCGAAGTAACATATGTGACATCCCTGCAGCCATTACATTAGGGTATAGCAAGCTTTAAGAAAGCACAAGATTGAGATTATAGCACATACTTAGCCACCACCTATCAAGGATGAAAGTAGGAGAACAGAAACAAGGAAGAAGATGTGTGCGACTGTTTTATCTTTCAAATCAGACACAAAGTTGCTAGATGGAACTGATTATCACCGGTGTCAGTGTGGGAGTTACTAATGACACAATGAAAGAGCAAGTTCAACAAATACTATGCCCAAGTCCCAAACAAGCTGGGGTATCCTATATGAATCCTCACTGACCATGTCTCTTCGCTTAAGTTCAAATGCTCAACTCATGTCATCATCATTACCAAATAAATATAGAAGTCAAAAATAAGTTTTATATATATATAAATGTTAGTAACTGTTAGAATAGAAATAAGTATTTCCTACTTAGAATAGAAATAAGAATAGGAATAAGAATAGGAATCCTAGTTGGAAAAGGATTCCAATGTAGTGTCTATAAATAGGGTCTCAATGTAACTATTTAGATACACAATTCAATAATATTTTTCTTATATATTTCTCACAGGTATCAGAGCATTGGTGAGAACAAACAA
>JAJOOH010016245.1:0-19744 GCA_029582605.1 Solanum gracilifrons
AATAAAAAAAACTAAAGCCCTTTACACATTAATTAAAAAAAAACAAAAAAGAAAACAAAACAAAAAAAGAAGCTTCACTACGCACAAACCAAGCAAAAAAAACAATGCTAGTAGTAAGGTTCGAACTTGCATTGCAAGTGTGGCACGTCATGCCTTTTACCAATTGAACCATTTATCATTTCATTCAGTGGGTGGCAAAGCTAATATATATTAACATCTGATACATATATACATATATATACAGCAATTTTTCCGAAATCACTGGGTGCCGTGGCACCCCCACCCGTACCCTTAGATCCGCCCCTGTCTCTAACCAAACACAAGATAAAATAATCGTACATTTTATTCTGATATTATATATTATCCCTTATCTCTCATACCAAACGATCGGAGGTTAGATTAGTTCTTCTCTGTGATTCTTTTTAATAGGGTATAGTTTCTTGCTATAGAAATAGTAGCTGCTCTTTTCTCTCTTCATATTATAAATGTTGACTTGAATTGGATCCATCTCCATACGATTCATGTCACCCTCTATACTCTAGTATATAATTTGATAATTATACCTTCTTCTTCTTTTTTTGGTTTTCAACCCGGTGTCCGGAGTCCACATTAGAGCTTCAACTAAATCCGGATCACGCTCTGCAGGGCCCATTCAGGGGTGGCGCTCCCAACATGATTTTCTCCATACCTCTGGTTAAGGGTGAAGCACTTCACCAATGCACCACAACCCACGTTGGTTGATAATTATACCTTACTTCGTTGTAATTGAATTTACTTTGTCTTTATTTAAGATCCGCCACACCCTAATTACATAGCTAAAGAAAATATATATATATATATATATATATATATATGCGCATTTAGAGATTGCAAAATTAGAATCCGCTCAATCCATCTCATTTTTTAGCTTTATTCAAACCTATTTCAGGCCATAAAAAATTGGACTAATATGTTACTCAAAATTATCTTATGAAAAATTTTGTCAAAATATGAATATGTTTGTATAACCGGAATAAATGAAAATATAATATTATCAAGTACTATTTTTTCCCCTTTTTATATATATAAAAGAAACAAATATAACAATTAAAATTTGGTAAATTTAGTTTAAGTTATTATTTACATTTTAGTCCGATTTAATTTGATCTATTCAAATTTAATTCAATCAATCTATTAATTTGCACCTCAGTATGCATCATTGTTAAGGTATTATTAAGAGTAAAAAGTTACTTGCAAACGGCTTGTTAAGTTTGGTATTTTCACTTTATTTAAGTACGAAAAAGACTTTTTTTTTTATTCCTTAATAGTATAAGGTATGAAGCAGAAGTTTTAGGTAAGCTAACTTTATCTCTAGGAAAAGAAGATACTTAAACCTTACCCAACAATTAAAGCCAAGAACCCACACACTTCCTCCTCATAACACACCTTCTAAAATACCCTTCACACATCTACTACTCTAGAAAAAATAAAAACCTTTGAGTACTCCTCCTAATGTTGTCACTCTGTCACCACTCTCAACCACCACCACCTACTGACCACGCAAGTCGGTCTTAGTAAAATCTAAAAGACCTACTCATCAATCAAGCTAAGGACGAAAGTCGGCCTTAGTAATCTGAAGGTGTTAAGTGAAATTATTTGACTCATACTCATCAAGCAAGAACAAAAGTCAACCTTAGTGATCTGATAGTGCTGAGTGGAGAATTTCAAGATATTCTACTCATACCAATGCCAAAGCCGGTTTTAGGCCCAGAACGGCGCACCAATCCACTAATTTGGTGTGCAGCTATAATCTGCACACTCTTGACCATAGCCGTGATCATCACGGGTATGATTGTATTCATTGGGTACATGGTGATCCGACCCAAAGTACCACAAATGAGTGTAGTAAGTGCACATTTAGACAAATTTTCATATGACATGGCAAGTGTCCTAGTAGTCAAAGTCTCAATTGTAATCAAGGCTGAAAATGACAATTCAAAAGCCCACGCGAATTTCTACGAAACAAGTTACACACTTAGTTTCCATGGTGTTAAAATCGCGTATTTAAACGCTGATCCTTTTGATGTACCTTCAAATAAGTCGATTGACTTGTATTATCCTGTTGAGTCATCGCCAATTCCGTTGAAACCCGAAGAAGGAGAAATTGCTGAATTATTTTTGAGAAGGGGACAAGTTGTTTTTGATATAAGAGGGAATACAAGAACTAGGTGGAGAGTAGGGATTCTTGGTTCTGTTAAATTTTGGTTGCACTTAAATTGTCAACTTAAGTTTCCTTTGAATGGAACTACAATTTATCCAAAATGCAGCACAAAATCCAGATGATCATTTGATTGGGAGTTCAACAACTTAGGTATTTTTTGTTGTTTAATAATTAGTAATCATCACTTATTATCTTGTTATTTTGATTGATTTCTTTTTTTCTTTTCTTTTTTTGGATGTAATTAGATTCTTGATTGAAAGAAGTAATCATCAATATTCTACTTTTGAGAACATAATACAATATGCTATATATACTTAATTTTCTAGCTACTTTAATTATGATGGAATATGAATTAGAATATATGTATTTAAGGATTATTTTAAATTGAAATATGTATTTATCGAATTAATTTATTATTTTAATAACATATTTGAAATTTGAAATGGAAGGAGTACTTTTTTTTCTCTCAAATAGCAACCAAAATCATGTCCAGACCTACTTAGTATTTTATGTATTTCTTCTGGAAAAAAGGTTTAACATTATACTTCCTCTAATTTATAGTATCCGGCTTCTAAGAACTTTTTGTTTTGTTTTTTCATCCGATATTCTATATCTGTATTGGAAGAAATTTTTCATACTCAGCTTCTAAGAATTGTACACACTTAATAGCCAATATCAATGAAATATTTGTTTAAAATGTCATTCTTCCTTATTTAATAAACTTCACTAATTATTGAAAAAGAATTAAGATCTCTTAGTCATTTACAAAATGAACTGGGCTCATGTGTAAAAATAAAGTGACTATGGTCTTACATTTGAAAATTGAAAATCAACTTTTTCATATTCCAACGAACGACAAAAGGTGAAAAGAAAGATCCCATCTTAATGAAGAAGTAAAAGAGAACAATTTGAAATTTGCTATGTAATTGGCACCCTTTTAAGAGTAATTTTTTATATATATATTTATATATAATATGTAACACTATGGAAAAAGTAACAGTAAAAAGCCATTGTGCAGAAGCTTTCTGCCTACAACCAACCAAAAGTGAGCTAATTAGTGGCCCATACATGCAATTTTTTGCTCTCGTCTTAACCATTAAGTAATCTAATATTTCCTTTCGTTCCATTTTATATAATATAGTTTGACTTGACATAAATAAAATTAAAAATAATTAAAATTCGTGATCTCAAATGATTTACAAATATCTTGTAGTTATACATTATTTTATTAACATTTCTTTTGTAAACTATAATTTTATCAAGCAATTTAAATATATTTAGTTTTAAAATACGTTTATACTTTATATTACTTTATTCCTTTGACCTATTTTATTTAATAAGAAAAATGGCAATTCACTTTCCACCAAAAAAGCAAAAGGAAGGAAAAGGAAAGGAGAAAAAAAAAATGAAGGAGGGAATTAAATTGAAAACTTTTAAAAGTATTAAAAAAGTATATAGTTTTACAAGTTACAATCCAATTTACTAATTCCCCACTCACCTTTTATTAACTACACTTAGGTATAAAATAATTTTCTTGGAGAGTAGTCTATTTCTCTACCTTTCTTTTTTCGTGTCTATTTTTCGACCATGGAAAAAAAGTTTCTTTTTCCTACGTTTTCATCACTCATGCTTTATCCCTCACATTTTCACTGAAAAAGAAAGATAACATAAACAAATTAACTTTAAGCTTTTCATATTATTTTTAATAAAACTATCTAGTCACATAAACATTTTGGGTCATAAGTTTCAGAAGATAATATTACTTTAAGGGCTTGTTCGTTACGAGGAATAAGAAATAATTAATTTTAGTATATAAAATCAAGGGATAACTTAATTTCGAAATTATTTATCTCTATATGCAGTGCTATTTTCATTTCAAATTAAGAATGAAATAACAATCCTAAGATAATTAATCTCAAATTTACTTATTCTCCAATCAAAGGAGCCATAGCTTTGGCCCATTTTCATCCTTGTCAATCTATGTAGACACTAAGGGGTCGTTTGGTAGGAAGTACTAGGAGAAATAGTCCATGTATTATGTATGGTATTAATTAGTACTATGTTTGGTAGAATTTTGGGCCTAAGTATAATTAATCCATGGATTAGTTATACACCCTACATGGTATTATTGGATGTATTACTAACACTTCCATTTGATGGTATTAGTAATAGATTGGATTTAATACCATGGGATTATCTATGGAAAGACAAAAATATCCCTAAAATCATATTATTTATTTTCTTGATTTTATATTTTATATTTGTACTAGTAAATTTATTTAAATAAATTAGCTTACAAATTTTATTATTTAGAGAGTTGTTTGTTGATAAATAAATGCAATACATATTAATATAATATTTAAAATATGAGTTGTTTAACATTTACTAATTGAAAAGGCGAATATATCACCACATGATGTTTGTGATAATCTTAATTGAATATATTATTTGTTGATTTATATGTGGTTTCTAATTATTTTTATTTTGAACAAATTATAAATTGCATATATATTAAATCTACAACTTGCAATATTTATGTATAAATGTAGATGATTTATTCGATTTTACTATTGTTTACCGTCTTTTCGACTTTAAAGTAGATGGTCTATCTATTCTAAATTGGAAATTAACGTTTTTTAAGTGATTAATTTATTAAGATGACAATTATTTACCGTCAAATAATTCAAGTGAGAAAATAGCAAACATGAGAACAAAATTGTTCTTCTCCTAGGAAGTTAGAAGGTCATAGAAAAATAATATTGTCCGACAATTATCTACCTTGTTCCAATTACATAAAATAGAAAATCTCATAATAATTCAAGGGTATAATTGGAAAGAAGCTTTTTGTAGAGTTCTAATCCAAACACAAGATGAGTTGGGAAGCAATGAACTAATTAAACACTTGATAAAAAATATACCCTATATTACTAATCCCAACACTATCAATTCCTGCAATTAATATTAATCCCTGCGTTATTTTTTTTTCTACCAAACGACCCCTAAGTGTATACCTATGTATGCGGGTTATTTATCAGCATATTTTGCCTTCAACACCTAATTATCAGAAGTACACAGTCCATTTTTTGTTTACTTTCAAGCATCTGTATATTTGCTTCCAACCCTGTATTTTAGCTTTCTTTCTACTCGGTAAAGAGGCTGACTCGAAAATGCATGAACATGAAAAAAAACATGTTTCATTAGGCAATTCCATTTCATTAGGCCCAAATTAACAAGGGGATCCAATTCCATTTCATTAGGCCCAAGCGATCGATACGATTGAACATGTTTAGCACTTAGAAAATTCACTAAGCAATTCTTCTTTCATCTTCCTCCGGTTCATCATCCACGTTTAAAGCAATATTATCTCAAGAACATTTATAACTAGGGGTGTAAATGATTGGGTTGGTTAGGATTTTTTAAATATCAAACCAAATCATTTGTGTCGGATTTTTAAATCTATAAACCAAACCAATAAAACTCGGGTTTTTCAGCCTCGGGTTTTTTCGGGTTTTTTTCGGATTTTCGGGTTTTTTCGGTAAAGTATTCATACAAACATATAATTTACTTGTACTTCAAATATTTCTTTAGTCCTATCAAAATACAACTATCTAACGTGTTTCTTAAGAAAATAACACAAAATATGATATGATTAATGACACTAAAATATCCAACAAAAAAATAATAATAATAAAATTGCGTAAAACAAAAATTGCAAACTAACAATTCATAATGAAAATGATCATAATTTAAAAGTACTAAATCATATTGAAATAAGTTTAATAAGCATTAGTTACATGACTAAATATTAAAGGAAATTAAAATTAGATTATGTATTTGAATTGTCTAAACCAATGTAAAACCAAAGAACAAATATTCAATATTTTTGTCATTCTTAGTGTTGAATTGATTTTCTTTTTGCATTAGTATTAATTTGAATTTGATTTAACCTTTATTATAATTACCAACATCTGTGGACTATAATTTTTATTGAGTCATTCAGAATTCTAAGTTTCAAACTTGAAATAATATATTAAAAGATAAAAACTATGAAAAGTTTAAGAAATATTTAAAAATTATATCAAAGTAAATATTTTTATGTATAAAACAAAATTTTAAAATTATATATATAATGTCGGGTAAGTTTGGTATCGGGTTGTTTTTTTTTAGTTAAAACCAAACCAACCCAAATATAGTCGGGTTTTTTTTTCCAATACCAAACCAAATCAAATCAACCACTAGTCGGATTTTTTTCGGTTTGACTCGATTTGTAATTTGATTAGATTTTTGGTTCGATTTTGTACACCCCTATAATTATAACAAACTACTACAGGGGTGGGATGAGGTCCTTGGGTTCGACGGGAGTAGGATGTTCAAGGGGTAGGGTTAGGGGCGTTGGGTGGGTGAGATGATACAATAAATATGGAAGGTCATCCACATTTTTGCAAAAATAACGGTAGAACCAACGAAAATTTCAAAAATGGGACCCGAAACACCCCTAAATCCAAAATTCAAATTCTTAACCCTCAAGTTTAAAAAAATATATATTTTCACCCCCTTTTTTTTTACCTATAAATACTTTTCATATTTAATTATTTTTTCTACAATAATCTTCTAATTTTTTTCTCAATTTCTTTCTTAAAGCGTTCACAATTTCTTATTACTTTTGCGATTAACAACATCAAGATCAACTTATTTTTTTTCTCAATGCACTATGCATACACTAAAGAATGATCACAATTCACAAGCCATGTATGATCAACTTCACACCCTCCGCAAATAAATTTAAATCTTATTTCTCTTTAGCTCTGTCAATCTATGTTATTCAGATCCTTCAAAATCTCTACTATAATTATGCCCATCCGACATAATTTGGGTATGGATGTAAAATCCTCATCGAATTTGGTCAATTATTATTAATTTGATTATCGTTTAATGTCCATTTAGTTTATACTCAAATAAAGTACTAGAAACACTTGGCAATTATACGGATAAAAATTATTTATAAAATATTAATTTGTAATCAATCGATATGTTTCTACAAATACAAATTTCCAACACAAACAAGATTAATTATTTTGATTACTATATCCGAATTACAAATACATTGATCAAATGAAAAAGACCATAGAATTTATTTGCCAATACTCCACCTTAAAACTTTGATAATTTCTTGACATTTAAAGTCAACTTGTATATAACATCTTCAAATATTTCCATTGCTTTTGGAGGCAAGTTTATTGTTATCAAAATGCCCTTTTTCCCTTTGTTATTTTTACAAGCCACAAAGAAACTAAAAAAAATAATCAGCCTTAACAGCCCCACTATATTTTGGTTCTCCCCATCCAAAATCAACCTTATCAAATCCTACATGAAAAGTGTTTCAAATACCAAAATTCCAAGATTGTATTATTCCATGTCTCCCCTTAGTAACCATAAGATCATGTATTTGGGATACCTGATATATTTTGAAATATATATACATAGGGAAAGAGACGAGACTATAGGAACGAGGCGAGCGAGATACTTGAATACAATTTATCTGAAATAAATTATACATAATTTTGACTTCATGTATCTGAGATACATGTATCTGGACGCGCCAAATACATTGAACACGCCATATACATTTATTTGAAATTCAAATTCTGATAAAATTTATAATATTGAAAACTCGAGTGAAGGAAAGTAATTTGCACCTAAACTAGTAGGATTTGTGTTGTTTCCTTTCAAAGATTTCAGAAGAGTAGGTCTCGCCAAGATACATGTCAAATGGGCTGTGCTTGCCTGGACCCAACCTAGCCCATAACGCGATGGGGGATTTTGCTGGGCTCAGATTTTTAACTGCCATATGGCATATTGTGTTTTAGACTAGCTTCTTTTATGATATTTTTTTCCCATTAAATCAGTTAGTAAGAATTAAGAAATAAATATGAAAATATTCTTATGTGGCCTGTGGGACAGCTTCTTTATACCTTTAAATTTTAATATATTTCAGCTACATTATATTGCTACTATTTTATATAATGTAAATATTTCATAGATACTGTTTATACGTAAAATATACCATATATAAGAACTGTATATGTACCATGTAATACATGTAACTAAGCAAATTAGCAAAATATGATATACATACTATTTAAATATGTGCAATTCTATTTAACTTAACCTTTAAAGCTTCTTTAGATGGTGCTAGTTACCCATGTATTGTATCTTTGTTGGTATGGTAAATATAATGTTTATTTTGAATTTTTATTTAAATTTTGTTGTATCACATTGATTTTTATTTAAATTTCATTATATCGTATTATTTTTACTTAACTTTATTGTATCATAATTTCTATCATTTGATCCATTGTTATATGATGATTGGTTTGGTTCTTATATAGAGTTAAGTGTCAAAAACAAGCTTAAACTATCTTCTTTTTGTTAGGTTTCATATCTTAAATTAGGGCTGTTCAAAATCGAATCGAAACTGATAATCCGAACCGATAATTTGGTTATTGGGTCAATGCTTCAGGTCTCGATTTACTATAAACTTCTTATCGGCTTATCGGTTCGGGTCTTGGTTTGGCTGTATTTCAATCGGGTGCCTCGATAACCCGATAAGAAGTTTAATTAATTACATTTATATCACTTAAGGCCTTAGACACTTTTAGTCTTTAGGGTTTACACTTCAGTCTTCAGACTCTTTACAATGACTTTATAGTTGACACTCAAATTTCACAATAATATTCCAAAGCTGCGACATCACTCATTGATTCACTGTCACTGGTCCTACGTCGGTGAGTTATATTGAATATTATTCTCTAACTATCTAAATTGAGGTTCAAATGGTTGGTTATATTACTTTAAGTCTTTATTTTTATCTTCTCATTATAGTGAGTGAGTCAATGAGATATGTCTGCAATATTACAATACTACAATATGCAGTGAAAAAGTTTTTATTAGTAATGGTCTCATGATCATTAATGGTTTTCGTTAGTAGTGTTGTAGTGATTTCTCTTTATTAGTAATGGTCTCATGATCATTAATGGTTTTTATTAGTTGGGCAATATTGACATCTCTGCCCATGTTAGTATGGAGTTTTATTAAGTGTATTATGTAGTAATGGACTAACATGGAAAAGCTCATCAGTGACTACTGGCTACTGCGTACGGATAATTAATGATTAGTCCATTAGTAATTTTCCATGAAAATTATGTGAACTGTTAATGGTTAACCCGATAACCGAACCGATAACGATCACTAACTGATAAACCAATAACCGATAAACCGTTATCTTAACGATTCCATAATGGTTTACCATGATTACAAATCAATAACCGATAAATTCCAAAACCGAACCGACCGATACACAGCCCTACCTAAACTATTGGGAATGTGAATTTCATACCTAAATTATCCCTCATTAGTTTAATTTGGGAAACACACTTCTCTCTCTTATTACACTTTTTTATGATTTGTGTACTACAGTCTCTCTGTTCTTTCAAAAAATTGTCACGTGACATTCTACATGGACAAAAGATTTCACCTTAACAAAAATTAAATAAATTATTAATATTAGTTAAAAATTAAAAATTAAAGCATCGCTGTCCCAAAAAAAAAAAAAAAAAAATTGTTACCCCACTTATCGAGTGACATAATCACTTATGTTTAACACTTTAATCAACTTCCCAACGGAGATTTTGACAAACTCATCATGTGCATATGAATCAAGAATATTTTTGTTTTTATAATAAATATCTTTGTCGAAGTCCACCATTAAACACTAAATTAAGCTATGATTAACTTGCAATAAAGATTTTGATTATGATGACCAGAATCTTGACATGCCAAGCCTGTCTGCGTTTTCCTACTTTATCTTTATAAGAAAAATACCCTCGTTTTCAAAAAATATAAGTGGTGCACTTCATTAACTATTTTTAAAAATTAAAAAAAATGAGACAATGGACTTTGGGATAAGATAAATATAATTATCATATACATCATCACTATCATGGAAAGAACCTTTGAACTCATTTACCTTGAAAATTATATGTTATTTATTGAAATTAAAGGTAAGATATATCATGACGTTATTTAACTTTTTAAGAGTTTGTCGTTGCTCTCTTTTCTTTAAGAGCGCATAAATGATAATATTATATTATTATGAGGAAATTAAGATTAAACTAAAACAACCTTGGATAGAAGAATTTTCTTAGGCGTAAAAATAAAGATCTCTAATACTTCCTCCGTCCACTATTGTTTGTCAGGGTAAGATCGTGCACAATCCTTAAAGAAAAATTTAATATAAGGTGCAATCTGACTAATATAACCCTACTATCAATCATTATTAAAATGATTTGTACTTTTTGAAAATTGTAAAAATAACTTTTTTCACATTAAAGTAGTCTTGTAACTTTAAAATGACTACTTTTTGAAACTAGTAGTTATGTAATTATTAAGGACAGAATTGGAAAAAAATGATTAATTGTTTCTTAATTGTTTAAATTGACAATTAATTTTGGACATCTATTTTTAATATATCTGACAAATAATAGTGGACGGAGGAAATATATGAAAATGAAGATCTCTCATAAAAAGATATAAATATAAAGAAAATTTGTAAATGACTAGAAAATTATTCTCCCAGTAAATATCAAGAAAACTATTGACATTTGTCCCAAAAGATGGTGTAACCTTCTTTTTTTTTTCCTACAAGTTGTTTGCCGACCAAACACCATGACAAATTTTTTGTACAAAAATTGAAAAACTACTCCACAAAGTTTTTTTTAAAACCCCTCCCCAGAAAGCTCTCACATTTTTGCTAGCTCCCTTGGTCATTCGAACTCACAATCTTAAGGGTAGAAGTAAAGGGTGTTTACCATCCAAGCAACTCTTTATTGTCTACTCCACAAGTTGTATAATCGCTTTATTTTTTTTATAAAAAAAAGTGTAAATATGTCCTAAAGTATTTGAAATCGAATTGATATGTTCCTCGTTGGTAGTTTTTAGCTCACATATGCCTTTATTGTTTGATAGTTGGTCCAAATACAACAACAATAATATATAACAGTATACCTAGTGTAATTTTATAAATAAGGTCTAGAAAGGATAGAATGTGCATATACCTTACCCCCACCTTTGTGGGTTAGCTAGAGAGATTACTTCGATAGACCTCAAAACAACAATGTATTAACAACCATGCTAGAAAAAAATAACTACAATAAAGTGGCAAGATAACCACAACCAATGGAGTAACATATAAAAATAAAAGATATATACTATGCAGGAGGAGACTAGCCCCTAGATTTTCCCACATTAAGGTGCTACAACACTCGACTACTTACTAACCTTCTATCCTAATTTTCAACCTTCAAAACTTCCTATGTAGGATCTTGTGCTCAGTAAGTTGGGGGTATTGCATATTCTATCAAATCACCTCCCATGTAATTCTTTTTCGGCCTACCTCTACCTCTCCTTACCTCCACAATAGCAAACCTTTCACACTCTTCACTGGTGCATCTGCACCCCTCTTCATATGCTCGAACCATTGATTTTACTATCTTAGCCTCGTTTCCTTTATCTTGTCCTTCACGAAGCTCACTCCCACCTTGCCTCATATAGCTTCATTGCTAATCATACCTCTCCTAGTAAGCCCACATATTTATATGAGCATCATATTCTTTCCTACTTTCATCTTCTGAACTATGTGTTCTTAACTGGCCAATATTCTGTCTCGCACAACAAAATAGGTCTAGGCATCACTTTGTAGAAATTACCAACTTTAGCCTTAGTGACACATTCTTATCATGCATAACTCCAGAAATGAGCTTCGATTTTATCCAACATACTCCAATTTGGTGCACAACATCCTTATAAATCTCCTTGGTACCTTATATTGTGGATCCAAGATACTTGAAATTTACTCTCCTAAGTATAGCATGTGTATTCCGCATCTTCATCTCATGTGTTATGTCACTAAACTTGCACTCTAGATACTCAATCTTAGTCCTTTTTAGCCTAAATTTTTTAGACTCCAAGATTTGTCTCCAATTTTTCAACCTCTAGTTAACTTTTCCACACATCTCGTCAATCGATATTATGTCATACATGAATAACAGACACATGAAACCTCCTTTGTATATGTCATGTCAATTTATCTATCACTAAGACAAATAAAAATGAGATAAGGACAAAACCCTGATGTAACCCTATTATTCTAAGTTTTCTTCTACTGTTTTTGCTTGGATTTTGGTTCCATCATACATATCCTTAATTTTCCTGATGTAAGCTACTAATACACCTCATTATTAAGTGTTCCCCTTCTTTTCTCATTATTAGGCTAATTAAGTAAATCCGTGTGCTCGCACCTTTCATTTTCTTTGAAATGGATTAAATACTTAACAAATAAAAAATGAACAATCGTACAATAAATCAATCAAAATCTCCCAATACATATAAGAAGAAAACAATAAAAAGTAGCAAAAAACAAACAGACTAGTAATTGTTACATGCATGTGTAATCTCAATAATATATTATTGAGAAGAATTAAAAAAAAAAAACAAGAAATTTGTAGAAATCTCTATCAAGCTGCAGAAAAAATATTGTCACAATATTCTTAGACCCTTCAGCATCAACCTTAACATCCTCAAAAAAAATAAATTAAAAGTAATTAACTAAAATATCGATTGTACTCGATTGAAACACAGTGTGTTTGTCATTTAGCAGAGGCAAATCTAGGACAAATTCTGTAAGTTCAACCGAGCACATTGTTTCTGGCTAGAAATGTGTATACACATACTCCCAAAAAAAGGATGTATACATATATAAATAGTAAAATCCCACTCGTCACACACCTTTAGATTCTAAATTCACCTTTCTGCTAGTACTTAGTAGGTCATGGCGCGCTTGGTGGATTATCGTGGCCCATACCAGGGCTATGTCCTGGACCACTATAATCTTTTACGACTTCAGACTTCTTGTAACGATTGAACGAAAATATATTAGTAGAAGGAGGCTTAGGTTGATGAAATTTCATAACAACTACTCTTGATGCAACAATCAACTCACATTGTTGTAGAAGAAGGAAAAGAAACACATAAAAAAGAACCATATAAATACTTTTCTTATATGATGAAGCCATTAAGAAAAAAAATATTGAAGATTTTATCTCAATACAAAGAAATTGAACTAAGATTTAAATTAACATTATGAAATGAAATCAATATGGCTGATATTTAAGGAAGTTTGTAATGTCCCACCATCATGGCCATGTCGGTTAATTGTATTATTAATTAAAACAAAGAAAATTAAGTTAGTGAAAATGGATGGACATGGTAGTGCTTGTAAGATATTTAATTTGTGTAATTAAATAATCAAAAGTCTAAAAAAAAGCTAAACATGCGAATATTTCCATTCTTGGCAAGTTTAATTTTTCTTGACTTGTACTATATTTGTTGTAGCCACTCATTGAAATTCTAATCGACCTTTTTAGAAAGCGCATTAATTTGTATGGACTTTGATTAGACATTCAAAAATCATAATCTGACTCATTCCGTTTCATTTTACTTGATCATGTATTAAAATTTTAAAAGTAAATTTCTTTATTTTGCTTATCCAATTTTAAAATATTAAGAAAATTTTACTATATTTTTCTCTTCTACCCTTAGTATTAAATAATAATAGTAAAAAAAAAATTGATGACAAAATCCATAATCATACGCGCACACATAGAATTTTACTATTAAACAATAGTCAGATTTAAAACTTCAAAATATTATTAATATACGATTAGTTTACTAAAATATATTTATTAAAAGTTTTTTTAAAGTTGTGTCAAATCAATATAAGTCATGAAATATTAAAGGGAGGGAGTACTAACAATTTGCTTTATGTTAAAAGTTAAAAAGTCAGCGTAAGATACAAAGTACTTTCTCTGTTTTAAAATAATTGAATTGTTGAGATATTTTTTGATATTTTAAATTAACTTAATTGTTCATTTTTCAAGATTATTTTTAGAATATCTTTCACTTTTATCCTTTAATTGAATTTTCTATGTGATGAGTTCAAGAAACTTTAATTGCTTTGAATTATTCTAAAGATTAATTTGATAATAATTAATAAGGCAAAAATGGAAAGTAATGTCTAATTTATGTCCTAATCTTCTTTTCTTAAAAGGTGTGAAAAGTTGTATGGTAAATGCTCCTTCCACTCATTGAAATTCCACTATTTTCTCATCATTTTCTTTAAATCCTCATGCTATTTTCAACTTGTAATATAGGTGTCGTTGTCTTCATTTCTATGTTGGAGGTATATATAAAATTTTATGTTGGAAATTGATAAGGAAAGGAAGCTACATATGGTCAAGTGCTTGTGTGAGGTCTTTTGAAGAAAAGTTGCACAGTTTTGGCTTTTATGGGATAACTTATCTCATCACTATGGTATAAATGGTGACAAAGTTATCCCAAACATGACAACCAAACAAAACACAAAAAAATTATTTTATCACCTTTTTTTTTATCCCATGATTATTTATTTTTATCCCTCTTAATAACAAAAATAACAAAGAAATTACTCCATTCTTAAAAACACATCAGTCAACATCAAGAAGCTCTGATTTTGTTTAATTAAGGAATTGTTGATCCAACATCTGTTGGACTTTGTAGTTTGTGTGGCCAGATCATATTGTATGTGTAGAATGTAGATATTCCCTTTCCAAGAATGGCCAATCAATGGGGTTTTTTATGGAGATATTTGGAGGCTTAAAGTATATTCGTAGGAACAATTAAGGACATATATTATAAAATAAAGTTAAAAAAATTAGGGTGAGGATAGTGGAAAGAAACTCAAAGCATTTTCCTGCTATGATAGGGTTGCACAAGGGATCAACTCTTAATCCAATTTTATTTATCTTGGCGATGAATAAACTGACGCAACATATCTAAGGAGAGATGTCAATTTGTGTGCATACGCGGATGATATAATATCGATTGACGGGACACACCGGGTAGAGTTAATGATAAGATAGAGTTTTAGAGAAAGACCCTAAAATAAAAGGTGTTCATGTTGATTTGAAGTATTTGGAGTGCAAGTTCAAGGATGTAACTCACGATATAGATGTGAAAGTGAAGAATGATACACAAGTTTCAAGTATTTCGGTCGATAATGCAAAGGAATGGAGAGATTGAAGATTATGTTGTACATCATATTGGAGTACGGTGAATGAAATAGATGTTTATGTCGGTGTTTTATGTGATAAGAATATGAACCAAGCTAAATGTCAGTTTTATGAAATATGGTTGTTAGACCAGTCATACTTGTATGGGGCAGGGTGATGTCCGGTCAAGAATCCACGCATTCAAAAGATGAAAGCAGCAAAAACAAAGATGTCAAGATAATGGGTATGTGGACATACTAGAAAAGATAAGATTAGGAACGATGATATATATATATTTAAGATTTTATATATATATATATATATATATATATAGTTTTTGCACGGATTGTCTCTATTTTTGGTGATATTTAATTTTTACCCTTAAATATGATGGTCTTTAATTTTTACCCCTGCTACTTATTTAATGAAAATTTGTGGATCAAAACACCCTTATTTATGACCTAATTGTGCTAAGTATAAGTTTAGAGAACTTTTGCCTTGCTTGACATAAGTTATGTAGGAATTAACTTATGCAACATAAGTTGTGTTATGACAATTTCGTTAGACATAAGTTTAGAGAATTTTTGTCTTATTCGGTATAATTAAGTTCAGTAAGAATTAAGTTATACCTTTGACTACTCAATCTCAATCAACTTAAAATCGTCTCTAAACCATCACAAAATTTTAAATATGAAATATTTTCGATGTTTCAAATCTCTTGATATATAATTTGCTCAAAATAAATTCACGTTTGCGGTAGCTCAATTTTTTTTTATTTTTTTTTCAAAAAGCAGCAAGCACATGCAAAAAGCAAGAAGAAGCAGCGACGAACAAGAAGTAATAACGAAGGAGGGCCAAATTTTATAAGAAAAAAGTACTGCATTTATGGTAATAAATGATTTATTTTTTAAAATACGTTATTTTTTGGAGAACTTTCGTAAATAGCCACTATAATAAACTTAATTATGCTTCATAGCTATGCTTTGCATATTTATAAGTTGTAGCTACTTGTATAATTCGCATGTTTGTATTATTCGTGGGTGAGTTTGTATAATTCGCGGGTATGTTTGTATAATTGAGCTATTTTTGTATAAACTAGAAATAATAAATTTATACAAAGACTAACATCTGAACTTTAAACAATTATACAAATTATATTATACAAAACTACATTATACAAAAGTTATACAAATTATATCATACAAATTCTGAATTATACAAACTCGAAACTCTAGCCCACGTAATATATCTGAATGTTGGTTGTTGGTTAGCATTTTAATAATATATTATATTCTACCTTGGAATGGCCACATTAACTATTTTTATTTGTCTATTCGTTGGAGCATCTACTGGATCATTGTTTGCAATGGATAAACATTTGTGCCTTAGTGGATAATTAATAACCAAAGGCATTATTGCATTAGCCTTTGTGATGAACGTTTATGTGAACGTTGGAAAGTTGGCCGTTGTGCCAATGCACGTTAGAGGCATTGGTTACCCCCCTCATTATTCCATTCTTAATTTCTCCATTATCCTTGTAACCTATGTAACTCCTAAGACCATTATCTTCACTATTTACTACACCATTATCTTCTTATTCATTGCTAGGAAGACTTTTTCTAGTATAAATAGTGGTTGTCTTCATTTGGTTTGGTACATAAAAAACACATAAGAAAATATAGAGTGCATAAGGTTTGTCCAAAAGAGAGTTCTTATTAGTTGAAGGGAGGTGTTTCTTTTGTGGAACTTTGGACTCAACTCTTGTCCAGAGTTGTTGAGTTATACTTTGTGAAGGTTGTTGTATCCTAGAGGGGACAAGTCAAGAAGGACTACTGCTAGACCGGTGAAAACATTTGTTACAGTGGGCTTGAATCACCTTAACGAGAGCGAGATATCCGTGCCTCAGCCTGAAGAGATTTATTTTCTTCATATTTATTTTCAATTGTAATCTTGTATTTTTGTTATCTTGTAAGTTTTCACTAACAATTTTAAGGAGAGTCACCATGGCTACAATTGAAAAAACTGTGGATGTCAAGATGGGAGACCTTAACAAGCCATTTCGGTTCAATGGTAACCATTTTAAGAGATGGAAGGGTAAAGTACTTTTCTACTTGAGTCTTCTCAATGGTTCTTATGTGTTAACTGAGAAGAATCCTAATAAAGTAGACATCACCTCTATGAATGATGATGAAACTATTTCTCATCTAGAGAAAGTGGAAAAGTACGATGGTGATTCCTATAAGTGTCGGTATTATATTCTTAATTGTCTATTTGATAATTTTTATGATTATTATGATAGAACTTACTCTAGTGCAAAGAAAATTTGGAAAGCGTTGAGAGTAAGTATGATACCGAAGAGGCTGGAGCGAAAAAATATGCGGCTAGTAGATTTTTTCGTTTCCAAAAGGAGGACAACAAATCAGTGGTAGACCAAGCTCAAGACTTTATAATGATTGTTGGAGAGCTAAGGTCCGAGGAGGTAAAAATTGGAGATAACCTTATTGTTTGTGGCATAGTAGATAAACTTTCACCTTCTTGGAAGGAATTTCAAAAAACTATGCGCCACAAACAAAACGAAACCTCCCTTGAAACCTTGATAATGAAAATCCGCATGGAAGATGAGGCTAGGGGCCAAGATGCACTTTTACAAACAGAAGAGAGCAACATCACAACGAAGGTAAATTTAATTACTTCAAATAATGCTACTCCTGAAACTCACAAAAATACTTCTTTGAAGCCTAAGAAGAAAAAATTCAAGAAAAATAATGGTACACCTCCCAAGAAAAATATTGGTGAAAATATCCAAGCACAAAATCAACAAGTTCAAGACAATGGACCATGCTTTGTTTGTGGCAAGAGTGGGCATATTGCTCGATTTTGCAGATTCTGGAAACGTGGTCCTAACCCTCAGGCAAACGTTATCGAAGAACCTTTTGTGGTGGTGATTACTGACATAAACATGGTTGAGAATGTTGATGGATGGTGGGATGATTCTGGTGCAAACCGTCATGTCTGTTATGACAAAGACTGGTTTAAGAAATATACTCATTTTGAGGAGCCCAAAACCATCATGCTTGGTGATGCTCACACTACTCAAGTGCTTAGAAAGGGAGATGTCGAATTGTGTTTTACTTCTGAAAGGGTATTAACTTTGAAGGATGTACTTTATACTCCTTCTATGAGGAAAAATTTGATGTCTAGTTTTCTTCTTAATAAAGCAGGCTTTAAACAGATTATTGAATCTGATCAATATGTAATAGTGAAGAAGGGTATTTTTGTGGGGAAGGGGTATGCTTGTGATGAAATGTTTAAACTGAATGTTCAAATGAATAAAGTTTCTACTTCTGTTTATATGCTTTCTTCTATCAATTTTTGGCATGCTCGTTTGTGTCATATTAATGATCGTTATGTTGGAATCATGAGTAGTTTAGGATTAATTCCAATGATTAAAAAAAAATTTGAAAAGTGTGAGGCTTGTAGTAAAGTCAAAATCACTAAAAAGCCTCATTTTCAAGTTGAAAGAAAAACTGATTTGTTAGAATTAGTTCATACTGATATTTGTGAACTTGGTGGAATTTTAACTCGTGGAGGTAATAGATATTTTATCACTTTCATTGATGATTTTTCTAAGTTTACATATGTTTACTTGATGAAAAATAAAAGTGATACTTTTGAAAATTTCAAAACTTATCTCCATGAGGTTGAAATCAGTTTGGAAGAAAAATAAAAAGAATTAAAAGTGATAGAGGCCGTGAATATGAGTCAAATGAGTTTAATTCTTTTTTTAGATCATTGGGAATAATTCATGAAACTACTCCTCCTTACTCTCCTTCATCTAATGGAGTAGCGGAAAGGAAAAATAAAACTTTGGTTGAATTGACTAATGTCATGCTTATTGAGTCACATGCACCTTTAAATTTTTGGGGTGAAGCTATTTTAACTGCTTGTTATGTGTTGAATCGTGTGCCTCATAAAAAATCTAAATTGACACCTTTTGAATTATGGAAAGGTTACAAGCCAAGTTTGGGATATCTAAGAGTTTGGGGTTGTCTAGCCTTTGTGAGGCTAATGGATCCCAAAATTACAAAATTGGGTAAGAAAGTTACTACTTGTGCTTTTCTTGGTTATGCTTCAAATAGTACAACCCATAGATTTTTTAATCTTGAAGATAATATTGTGATAGAATCAGGTAATGCTATTTTTCATGAAAATAAGTTTCCTTTTGATTCTAAAAATAGTGGGGGTCAAAAGATTGAACAAAATATTTTGTCACTACCTAGTTCTTCTACTTCTACTTTAAAAAAAAAGAAATTGATGATTTTGAGTTAAGAAGAAGTAAAAGAACTAGAGTAGAAAAAGATTTTGGTCCTGATTTTTATGTGTTTAATGTTGGAGATGACCC
>JAJOOH010016246.1:0-38908 GCA_029582605.1 Solanum gracilifrons
TCACTCTCTCGAGCTAAACCCAGGTCAACCCAATACATACAAACCATCAATCAATAATTTTAACTCTAAAAATTCTCTCCCGTGCAAGCCAAGAACACAAACATAAAACTGCATTTGCAACTACAATACCTAAATTAAACCACAATTAATGATTGAACTCACTTTGAAATAGCATTTAAACTAACAATTAGCAATACCAATAAGCCAAATCAACCCATAATCACATAATAAGACCCCAAGAATTGGGGTTTTAACTAGACATCATAAAAAGGTAAAATTTGTTACCTAATTGATTATCCATCAACTGGGTAAGAGTGATTGCATCCTTACAATGCTCCAATTTGTCGATTCTCAAAGACCCACTTGCATTTTGTAGCCATTGCCTACCATGACCACGAGGGTCTTCACGACCCGTAGTGGCCACCACGAGTCATGGTGCCACCCGTGGTTGGTGAGGCAGTGTGCTCCCAAAAGTTCCCAAGCCAAGGCTCCCCTTCATGAGCTACATCACGGCTAGGGTGCCAAGGATGCCTAAAACTAGCCTAGCCACTGCCTACCATGACCATGAGGGTCTTGACGACCCATAGTGGCCACCACGAGTGGTAGTGCCACCTTGAAGCAGTAGCCCTTTCAAGGTGACACAAGGCTCACACGCCTAAGGCATCACCACGAGGGGATCCACGAGTTGTGGTCCCTCTCGTGGTCCTTGAGGCAGTAGCCTCGTCACTTGGGGGCATTTGGCTATTTGCCTAAGGCAACTCCATGAGTACCTCCCTTGGTCGAGGTCATGACCAGAGACTGTGGTGACAGCCGTGAAGTTTGAGGCAGTGGCTAGGAAAAGTGGTGGCCACATTTTCATGGCCAAGGCAAGACCACGACCACCCTTCACGATCTGTGGTGAGGACCACGGTTCGTGGTCCCACTCGTGAAGGGTGAGGCGGTGTGCTAAAGGCTAGGGGAATCCTTGGCCTTTGGCTTTGGCTTGGCCCCTTTGCCATGACACTTGCCTCATGGCCTTGACTCCTATAACTCTCATTCAAGATATTCATCCTCACGTTTAGGCTTTAGTTTAACCTACCATTTTCCGGAGTGTTATATCCATATTGAAGGATATGTGGTGATTTCCCTTATTCCTTAGTAGTGAATGAGATGTAATTCCCCACTTTCTTATTATGATGAATGGACATGGAGGTGAGTACCCATGATCGTTTGAGATGATGTGGAGGCGAGTACTCGGGTCATCTGATGTCATTTTTGTGGCGAGTATCCATAATTTAAAAGTAAGTAAGGCAAGAGGCAATGACCCGTTAGCCTTAATGAACTAGGCATTGAGGAGAATCCCCATGTCTTTAAAGGTAAGTATGACTAATGTGATTATGCTATGAAGTTAATTGACATGGAGTGTTGCTCGATATTCATTCCATGATGTAAGCTTAACTAGAGGCGGATGACCTATGTATTGGCTAAGGTTAAATGAGATTAGTTAAGGGAGTATTCCTCTTTCATTATGATGCTTATTATGTATTGATTATGCTTATACCTTATGTCTTAGGTTGACTAATGCTTATGATTATGTTGTTTATGTTAGCCATCATATTATGTACTTAATTGTACTAACGCATACTCTTTCCTACATTCTTATCAAATGGAGGGTCCGGTGCTCCCAATTCGCACACTTGTGGCTAGGTACTTCATGAGCAGGAACTGAAGCTTTGGTGAGTCCTTATTGTATTCGAGGATTGGATCAGCCTATCTCTTTTATATCTTTCATTATGTTGAGATTATTGTATGGGCTGCATCCCAAGATTTACTCTTATGTTTATATGGATTGAAACAATGTCATGTTAGATTTCCGCTTTCTTTTATAAAAGACTTTAATTGTGTTAAAAAAATTTAACTTCCGCTCATTTCTATTACTTTATGTTATGATATGCTAAGTGGCTTTTATAAGGCCTCTCGGGGTCTTATACGCCTTGTTACATCTAGGGGGTACCCCTCGGTCGTGACAAACTTGGTAATCTGAGCACAAGATTTAGACTTGTTGTAGGATATGTCAAACCATGTCTAGTAGAGTCGTGTTCATAAGTGTGAAGCGTGCAACATTTATGAATGAGAGGCAATTAGATGTCTAGGAAACATCATTTCTTCACTTTTCTAAGTCCTTCTTGGAGTTTAGCTCTATAAGTCTTTCTCCTAATCCGTGACCGATGGTTTTCAAGATATGACTACTAGAAGAACTAATGCTAGAAGGTTGGAGGAAGGCAATGTTGAGCAAGAGGTTCCTCCTCAGTTTCTTCCCCAGGCTCCTCCTCAAGATCTGTTGACCCATTGAGTGAGAATGTAACTAATGCAGAGTTTAGGTCGGCGTTCCAAGTATTTTCTCAAGTCAGGACAACAAAAGCCAATTGAGAAGTGGTAGTCCCCATGAACCCAAATGTGGGTACGACAGTGGCAAGAATGGGGGATTTTACAAGGATGAACCCTTCCAAATTTTATGGCTCCAAAGTTGAGGAATACCCTAAAAAGTTTATCGACAAGGTCTACAAAGTACTTGCTATCATGGGTGTGACTTGGGTAGAGAAGGCAGAACTAGTCGCTTACCAACTAAAAGGGATTGATCAGATTTTGTTCAATCAGTGGAAAGAGGCAAGGCCTGTCGAAGCGGGTCCCATAGAATGGGAAAGGTTCAAAAGTGCATTTCTTGATCGATTCTTCCCTCTAGAGATGAGAGAGGCCAAGGTACTTGAGTTCATCAACCTTAGGAAAGGAAATAAGAGTGTAAGGGAATACGCTTTGAGTTTCACTCAACTATCCAAGTATGCTCCTTCCATTGTGGCAGATCGTAGGGCCAATATGAGTAAGTTTGTGTCATGTGTGTCCGATATTGTGGTCAAAGAGTGCCTCACCGCTATGCTTGTCCATGACATGGACATTTCTCGCCTTATGGTGTATGCAAAAAAAATTGAGGAAGAAGAGCTCAAGGAAAGATCTAGAGAGGTAAAAAGGGCTAGAGCGGATGATGGTAACTATTCTTATGCTATGTCCGATGGATGGGGTCGTCCAAGGTTCCATCAAAAGTTCTCTGGCAAGGTTCTACAAGTGCTCATCTGAGGCTAAGAAATGAGAGGGTGTCTAACCCAAAAACGCAAGGACATGGTAATAGGCCTCCAATGTCTATTTATGCTAAATGTGGGAGAAATCATGAAGGGAAGTGTCTAGCTGGCTCTAATGTTTGTTTCGGGTGTGGAAAATGGATCACAAAATAAAGGATTGCCCTTTGGTTACTAGAAATGAGGTACACACTCTTCGTAGGGCTCAACCCTACCCTTTATCCAGTCCAAGTGGTTTGGGTGGGAATATTCCTAAGCAAAACCATATCTATGCTCTCCAAACTAGAGGTGATCAAGAGAACTCCTAGGATGTGGTGACCGGTATGTTAAAAGTCTTTCATATAGATGGGTAATTGCACCTATTAGTAAATATCTAGATATTAGTGAGTAAGCTAGGCTATAGAGGAGATAAACTTTCTCTCAAACAATTTACCCCGAATCAAATTGATTTCTCTCGAAATCAACAAGCATGCAAAATAAAAACAGCCCACACCTTAGTCCATTCACTCTCTCAAGCTGAATGTGTGGAATTGGGTTTAGGATTCAATCTCTCGAGCTGAATTCGGCGAGCCACCCTTTGGTTAATTCCATCGCCCTTCTGCCTTAACATTCCACAACCTCAAGGTCTATAACTTTTTGCGATCTAACACTGCATCGCGGAACTACTCAGCGATCCACTGACTGTTCCCTTCTCTCGCCAACTTGGTTATTTCCTTCAGGGCTTGGCACACTGGAACTTTAGGTGGTTAAGTAGCCATTCAGCGACTCACCAAGTGGACTTCGCAATCCCCAGGCTTGCCTTACTTTGTTCTTTCAGCTCTCTTTGCTCATTTTTGTAAATTAGTGTCCTTGCTTTGTTCCTCTACCCATATACCAGGAAATCAAAGGGTTTACAACAGTTACTGGCACAAAATAAGAATATGAGGACACTAAATCTATATAAATAGTGCCCTAAATAAGTCTGAATCTCAAACTCATCAAGGACTTATTGGATAAGGGGTTCATCCAACTGAGTATCTCTCCATGGGGTGCTTCGATGTTGTTTGTTAAGAAGAAAGATGGTTCACTCTATATGTTTATTCATTATCAATAGTTAAATAAGGTAACCATCAAGAACAAGTATCCTCTTCCAAGAAAAGATGACTTATTTGATCAACTTCAAGGGGTAAGTTATTAGTCCAAAATTGATCTCCGATCGGGTTATCACCAATTGTGGGTGAATGAGGAAGATATTCCAAAAATGGCTTTTAGGACCCGGTATGGTCACTATGAGTTCTTGTTGATGTCCTTTCATTTGACTAATGCTCCGGCGACCTTCATAGACTTTATGAATAGGGTATTTAGACAATACCTTGATATGTTTTAGATTGTGTGTATCGATGATATTTCGATCTATTCAATGAGCGAGGATGATCACAGTAATCACCTGAGGATTGTGTTACAAATCCTTTAGGAAAAACATTTTTTTGCTATATTTAGAAAATCTGAGTTTTGGCTTAGGTCTGTGACTTTCGTAGGACACATTTTTTCAAGTAAGGGTATTGATTGTGATAGATCTGAGTAAGAAGGATGCGGTCAACAGTTGGACTAGACATCTATCACCAACATACATTAGAAGTTTTTTGGGTTTGGCCGGTTATGATTTAAGGTTTGTTGAGGGTTTTTCATCCATTGCTTCTCCTTTGACGATGTTGACTCAAAAGAAGGCCAGGTTTATATGGTCCGAAGCTTGTGAGACAATTTTACAAGAGTTAAAAGATAGACTTACTTCTGCTACAGTGTTTACTTTACCGGAATGGACGGATGGATTTGTTGTGTAATGTTATGCCTCTCGAGTTGGGTT
This sequence comes from Solanum gracilifrons, assembly GCA_029582605.1. Taxonomy (NCBI): domain Eukaryota; kingdom Viridiplantae; phylum Streptophyta; class Magnoliopsida; order Solanales; family Solanaceae; genus Solanum; species Solanum gracilifrons. The sequence continues at coordinate 4,954 of JAJOOH010016246.1, forward strand.
GGGATGCATGCTTATGCAAAATAGTAAGGTGATTGCTTATGCTTCAAGGCAACTAAAGGTTCATGAGAAGAATTATCCTACCCACAATCTTGAATTAGCGGCGATTGTATTTCCCTTAGAGATTTGGAGGCATTATTTGTATGGTGTCCATGTAGATGCTTTCACTAACCAAAAAAGTTTGCAATATGTGTTTACCCAAAAAGATCTAAATCTTCAACAAAGAAGGTGGCTCAAGTTATTGAAAGATTATGATATGAGTGTCCTTTATTACCCCCAATAAAGCAAATGTTGTGGTGGATACCCTTAGTCGGTTATCCATGGGTAATGTTGCACATGTTGCTGATGAGAGAAAATAGTTGGTTCGAGATGTTCATAAGTTAGCCCGATTGGGAGTTCAACTAGTGTATTCCACCAAGGATGGTATTATGGTCCATAATGGTTCCGAATCATCTTTTGTTGCCAATGTTAAAGAAAAGTAATGTCTTGATCTGACCTTAGTAGAATTGAAAGAGGTGGTACTAAAGAAGTCGGTAGAGGCTTTCTCCCAATCGGGAGATGGTGTTCTAAGGTACCAAGGTGGATTATGTGTTCCAAATTTTGATGACTTGAGGGAACAGATCTTGTTAGAAGCCCATAGTTCTCGGTAATCTATTCACCCGGGAGCCAACAAGATTTACCATGATTTGCGGGAGATCTATTGGTGGAATGGGATGAAGAAAGATATTACGAGTTTTGTGGCCAAGTGTCCTAATTGCCAACCAGTGAAGGTTGAGAATTAGAAATCGGAAGGTTTATCCTAAGACTTTAGTATTCCTACTTGGATGTGGGAAGATTTGAATATGGATTTCATAGTGGGATTGCCCCGTACTCGACATCAATATGATTCGATTTGTGTTATAGTTGACCGTATGACAGAGTTGGCCCATTTCATTCTCGTCAAAGTGTCTTATACGGCGCAAGATTATGCTAAGTTGTATTTGAGAGAGATGGTAAGGTTGCACGGGGTGCCCTTATCCATTATCTCTGATGGAGGTACTCAGTTTACTTCAAAGTTCTGGAGGTCCTTCCAAAAGGGTCTCGGCACAAAAGTTAAGCCTAGTACAACATTTCAGCCCCAAACGGATAGGCAAGCGAAACAAACAATCCAAACAATAGAGGATATGTTGAGAGCTTGCGTGATAGATTTCAAGGAAAATTGGGATGACGATTTGCCCTTGATAGACTTTACCTATAATAATAGTTACCATTAGAGTATTGGTATTACCCCATGTGAAGCCCGTTATGGTAGGAGGTGTAGATATCATATCGGGTGGTTTGAAGTGGGTGAGGTTGCCTTGATAGGGTCCGAGTTAGATTTTGAGGCCATTACTAGAGTTCGACTAATAAGAGAGAGGTTGAAAATGGACAACAGTCGACAAAAATCATATTCGGATGTTAGAAAGACGTACCTTGAATTCGACGTGCTTGATTGGGTTTACTTGAGAATCTCACCCATGAAGGGTGTGATGAAGTTTGGGAAAAAAGGGAAACTTAGTCCCAATTTTGTAGGCCGCTACAAAATTTTGAGGCTATTGGGAAGGTTGCATATGAGTTAGATTTGCCAAGTAAGTTCGCGTTGGTGCATCCAGTCTTCCATGTCTCAATATTGAAGAAGTGCGTCGGAGATCCGACATCCATTATTCCCCTAGAAGGGTTAGAAGTGAAAGAGAACCTCTCTTATGAAGAAGTCCCAGTAGAGATCTTAGACCGGCAAGTAAAGTGATTGAGGAATAAAGAGGTTACCTCTGTGAAAGTGTTATGGAGAAACCATCTAGTTGAGGGTGCTACTTGGGAGGCGGAAGACGCTATGATGTCCCGGTATCCCCATATCTTTCCTCCTACTCTTGCTTGAGGTAATCAGTTCCTCTTGATTTGCTTTTGTTTGATGTCATGTGTTTTTTATATGTTCCCAAGATTTACTTAAATTTTCATGTTCATGAAAAACCCTAAGGTTTGAACTAAATGGCTTTTGTGTGATATTTTCCTCATGTTGTTGAGTATTGAGTATGAATTGCTTATAGTTTCATGAGATGAGTTATTAAACATGTTTTAGCTTGGAATGGAGATTTCCCCTTTGAATATGTGATTTTTGAGACTGAATTGCATATACGCCCCATGAGGTTTTATTTGAGCATTGCTTTTGTGTTTGGAGAAGGTAGTTCATCCTTAAATGTATGAAATCTGAACATATCATGCATATTGGGTTGTTAGATGTTGTTCATACTCCTTTCAGGTGCATTGAGTATGTTGAGATTGGAGTTGATGTTTCCTACTTTGTTGTGTGTATATCGATCAGTTCCATCCATGATGGGCAACTAGTCTTGAGTCTTTTCGTTTGGAGATGTGTCTAGAATCTTATTCCAAGACGAATGATACCAAGGGGGAGATAATGTAACACCCAGGATTCGAGACGAGGCAAATTGCAAATTTTGGAGAATTTATAGGTGTTATCCACGAGGGCAAGCAACTTTTGGAGAATTTGTAGGTGTTATCCACGAGGGCCAACCATGCCTCGTGGTTGGATCCACCCCACGTGGATGGGCTTTGTGGATTGGACATCGTGGAACACTCTTTAGGACAGTGAACCACAACAAGACCCACGACCTGTGGATAGATCGACAGTCTTTGGTTTGTGTTCCGTAGGGCCAAGGCTCAAATTCACAGTCTCTGATCCTCGATCAACGGTTGAGCAGGATAGACCATAGGTCCATCCACGGTCTATCGATCGTGGTCTCGTAGGTCAAGTTTGGGAAATTATTTTAGGGACTTAAGGGTATTTTCTTGTTTTAATTTAATTAAAGCAGTGTCATTTTTCCTAAACCTAGACCACCTATATTACTATTTTCAACCCCTCAAATTCCCCAATTAAGTCATTCTCTCAATTCCTAAAGGAAAACCCAAAACTCCTCTCACATATTCTCTCTTTAGAAGGTGGAAGAAGGAGAAGGAGATTGAAGATAGGTCAAGATAAAGTCTCCTAATTTTCAAGCTTTTGTGAGCTATTTGAGTAAGGTATGATGGCTTTTCATCCATGGGATTCTTGCTCCAATGGAGTCCCTTGAATTCCCCAATTGTGAAGTCTAAATCCCCAATTCTAGTTAGGGTTTCTTCCAATGTTGTGGGCTTAGATTAATGTTGATCCAAATAGTTGGATTATGATTGTTTATGATAGAATTGATAAACTTGCATGTATTTAGGATGAAATTACATGTACCCATGCTTATCCTATGATTTTAGGGTTGAATTGATATGTTGGGTTGATGCCATGAGAGGGAAATTCCATGGGCTAGATATCTCTTTATAGTATTGATAAGTTAAGATTAGAATATCTTTAGATGGAAGCATATATGATGAAGATGATGTGAATTTCTTGAGGGTAAAGCATAGATGATGATCATGAGATGTCGTGTTTTAAGAGTAAAGCTTAGACTATGAATTGTTGAATACTAATGATATGATGTGGAAGAGAAACTTCTTCTAATGAATTGTTAAGCAAGATTGAATGAATGTGAAAGGTTTACTCACATAAATTATTCTAGGTTGAAAGTATTGCTCACCTTAAATGAATCTAGACTAAACTGCCTAACGAATGATGAGGCTAGAGGCGACTACCCTTAACCTCCATATTAAAGGATATGTGGTGATTTCCCATACTCCTTAGAAGTGAACAAGAGGTTATTCCCCACGTTCATATTATGATGAATGGACACGAATGCGGGTACCCATGATCCATAGGAAATGACGTGGAGGCGAGTACTCGTGTCATATGATGTGATTATGGAGGCGAGTACCATTAATCTAAAAGTAAGTAAGGCAAGAGGCGATTAACGGTTACCTTTTATGAACTAGGCATTGAGGCAAATCCCCATATCTTTAACAGTAAGTATGACTAATATGATTATGCTATGAACTTGATTGAATTGGAGTGTTGGTAGGTATGCCTTACATGATGTAAGCTTGACTAGAGGCGGATGATCTAAGACTTGGCTAAGGTTAAATGAGGTTGCTTAAGGGAGTATTCCTCTTTCATTATGATGCTTATTATGTATTGATTTGCTTATACCTTAGGTTTTATGTTGATTAATGCTTATGATTTTGTTGTTTATGCTAGCCATCATATTTAGTACTTGATTGTACTAATGCATACTCCTGCTTACATTCTTATAAAATGTAGTGTCCGACACTCCCGATTCGCACACTTGTGGCTAGGCTCTTAGTGATCAACAAGTGAATCTTTGGTGAGTCCTCATTGTATTTGAGGATTGGATCACCCTATCTATTTTATGTCTTTCTTTTATGTTGAGATTATTGTATAGGATGTGTCCTAAGATTTACTGTTATGTTTAGATTGTTTGAGACAATGTCATGTTAGACTTCCGCTTACTTTTATAAAAGACTTTGATTGTGTTAAAAACTTTTAATTCTCGCTCATTTCAATTACTGTATGTTATGATATGCTAAGTGTCTTTTATGAGGCCTCTCGGGGTCTTATACGCCTTGTTACATCTTAGGGGTAACCCTGGGTCATGACAAATGCATGGGTTACCTAATGATAGACTGGCTAACGACCTTTTTACGAGGAAAAAATGATATTTTTGGCAGGTTGTGGCTTGGTTGGTACTAGGAATATAGTCATTCATGCGAATGAAGAAAAGCATACCCTTCATTTTTGAATGTTGGGCATCAATGAATGATTTTGTGACAACTCTCATGACTCCTTTTGTCATTTTTCATTCGTTAGCAGTTTAACTGTTTGATGCAACTTGAACTTTAAAAAGGTGGTTAGATTTTGAACCATCTTAATCAATTTGCATGCTATGTATGGTATATTTTTGTGAATCATGCCGCGTGATCAGTCGTATTAACTAGAATTATCCCGATCAGTCATGAAATGTTTCTCTTGATTGAGTTTCGTTTGGGAAATTATTTTAGGCTTTCTTTGATTTTCCTTGAAGTCCACTTAGCCTAAAAATCCCACCTTTGTACTAAATTTATCATTTGTTGTGCACTTTGAGCCTTATCCTTTTTATTGGGAATCACATTACCAACCTTGAGCCTTTTCGAAAAGCAACCCTCCTTTGAACCCTTTCCCTCCTTCAACTCTAGAGTTGTGGAAATTGAGGCTAAACCCTAAAATGGAGGTGTTATGGGAAAATTGTAGATGTATGCTTTCCACATAAGGGCTTGATAAAAAAATGAAAAAGGGAGAATTTGGAAAAGTTTCAAAAAAAGAAGAAGATAAAGTTGTGAAAAAGAAAGAAAGACTTTGAATATATATGATACTTGAATCTTTTAAAAGTTGAAAAATGGTTGCACGTGGGACATCTTGGAAAAAAAGAGGAAATAATGTGAACTATGCATTGAATTGAAAAGTGAAGAATACTGGAAGAGTTGTTGTATGAAAAGTTGTTATGTAGTGTTAAAGGAGGGTATAGTAAGTTATACCCAAATGAGATCTGAACCTTCCCCAAACCTACATTACAAGATTAACAAAGTCCTTTGAAATTTCCAACCGAATGATGTTGAGTCAATAGTGATTGAAAATAAGGGGTAAGCTTATGGTGTGCCATTTATATTCATGAGATGTTTTGTTGTGAGCATGAGTATTTGCATTTTTTTCCCTTGTATTGTAAATTCTTTGTGAGTGTGTCGGGACATTTATTTCATTATGAGGGCATGTAAGTTGGTAAAGTCCTGAATTTGATAATTCAAAAATTAGTCAAGTGAGCAAAGCAAAATACTAATGAAATAAGTCACTTCTTGTCTTTGAGTTGTTTTCATTCAATGATTTTAAATTCTTTATAGAGTGCCGTGAGAATGAGGGGAATTAGTTGGTGAAAATCATGAATAAGGACTATATGTTTGTACCAACTGAAGCCATTACCGTTGTGCTTGAGTGAATATGGTGATATTAATTTATTGTGTGTCCTACAATAGCAACCTCTTTAGTTTTTGGTTTTTCTTTACTGTAGGTCAAGCATAGTTTCTAAGTTGGGGTGTTGATGAGGTGTGAATTTCCACTCATTTGAGTTCTTTTTCTTAGTTATTTTGTCTTGCTTTGGTGTAGAATCGATGCTTTTAATGTGGTTTGCTTCATATTTGCAGGAAAATAAAATTCATAATGGACTTTGAAGATTTTTGAAGAAATCAAGTGGAATTGGAGAAAATAGAGGTTAAGAGTGGCAAGTTACATTTCTAGCAAAAAAAGTGTCCTACGCGAACGCCTTGAAGAACAGTGAATGCAGAGTTCTGGTAAATAGAGGACTCCAAACACACCCTAGATGCCACAATATGGGATGGTGGTCAAAGCTAGTCCGAAAACATGGAAAAAACTCCTCGAATGCGAAACTTTGGTCAAATTAGGTCCGGAAATGCGGAAAATACCCCACGAATACGGAGGGTCGCATTTTAGAGCTGCTCAGGCAGATTTGGAATTTCACCAAGTCTATTCCCAAAAAACTTTTTACACTCATAGGCAGTCATTGTTAGATTATGCAACATTTCATATCACAAAATAGAGAACTCCCCATAGCTTAGCTTAATTTTTGGAGATTAATAGGTAGATTTCGATTTCAGTTTCAAACATTTAAGGCGAGTTGCCTCACATTCGAGTTGTAGATTTGAAAATTGTGTTATATTTCAGTAATATCTTTTACTCTTTCTTCATTTCCTTGTTCTTAATTTCTATAAATGTGGGTGTAATGATTTTTATGAAATTGGGGCTTTTGTGCTACAAATAGACAAAGCTATTTGGGTGTTTAATTAATTGCTCTATTGCCTTCTGTAGTTCCTTTTATCCATGCTTGATTTCACGAAACATGTTCAATCAATTTTAATGTTTGATTCAAAGGTTACGGGTGCACGCTTAACCTTTGCCTTCGATATTTGCGGGTTGCTTTAAAATAGGGATCCTGAAGTGGAGAATTAGATTAATAATCGCATGTTGACACTAAATCTTGAATTTGATATCGAAAGATAAATTTTAAGGGTTTCATTGTTGAGTGTAAGGCTTCCTTATAAAAGAAGTCTAAGTTAAGGTAATGAGTCATTTTGTAATTGGGTGATTGAAACCAAAAGGAGATATCAAAATAAAACGTTTTGAGCTAGAGAGATAATTAGTGTAATGGATGATGACGTAGCCTACCCATTAGTGATTGAATAATTGTGGAATGAATTGCAATGGATCGTATAGTATTGATTGAATCTCAAATTTTCCTTATTCACATACATCCCTTGCTTGATATCGTCTTTGCCCCAAGTAGGAGTGTAGTAAGAAAACTGCCTTCTATTTGATAATTGTGTAACTTGTATGTCTAGGTTCAAACTAGTATCTATTGAGAATTTATCTTTTAAATTGTTGTTACATTGTGTTTGGTGAGATTCGACCCTCACTGTTTGTTGGGTATTCTTATTGATGATGACTGCTCACTCTTTTTGATTAGTTTTTTAGGGTATTGAAGTGTTATTAGAAAGTCATTACTTATGCTTCGAGAGAATTGAAGTTGCATGAATAGAATTATCTTACTCATGACATTGAGTAAGTGGTCGTGGTTTTTTCATTGATGATGTGGATTAAGCGGCAATGGTTTTTTTCTTTGATGATTTGGAGACGTTATCTCTGTGGTGTTAATATTTATATGTTCATCAATCATAAGACTTTGAAATATTTATTCAAGAAAAAAGGATTTGAATATGGACTTTACGGGAGGTGTATTGGTGGACAAGTGAAAATTGAGCATAAAAACATGGGAGGTTTTGCCCAGGATATTAGTATCCCTACTTGGAAGTTGTATTATTTGAATATGGACTTGATGTTCCAAGAAATCATGGCACATTTGACGCTAAAAACTGAGGATTAGTGCGAGTACATGAGTGTGTTTTATGTGGATATGATGTGTTCATTTATGTATATAGAGGTAAAACACCTGGACGCGAAAAATAGAAAAAAGGGAAGGAAATGGATCTGAAGCAAACACTATGTAGCACCAGACGGGCTGTGGTAATGAGGATGAGCCTTCAGAGGGCTTGTCGTAAGGAGGCAATGAAGGTAGAAAAAAGACTAAGTAAATCATGAAGACCACAGAGCCCAAGACGGGGTGTGGTCAAGTTGACATGCCGTTTGAGGGCTCCTGAGAGAGAATTAGTGCCAATGCTTTAGAGGACACAGTGCTTAATTAAGGCTTTGAAACCCTAGACTGGTCGTGGTTGAAGTGACGAGTGATGTAGTTCCTCTTGGACAAGAGGCAAGAGATCCAGATAGATATCCAAGTAAAGGCTTAACTACACGAAGCACTAAATTGATTGTGGTGCTTAAGAGATACCATGTAGTAGCTCGTGAGGAATACCAGCGAAGGAAGCCCACATTGTCTAAGTGTGGGACTACTGGAGGCATGACGAGCTGTCTAGCACTAGATGAGCAGTCAACATGTCTATGAAGGATCATAATAGTTTAGTCCTACTTAGAGTAGGACTTGTTTTTACAAAATATTTTAATTATGTATGGTTTATTTTTGAACCCTAATTTTTATCTTTTAAATTTGGCAGATTAGAGAGCAAGAAGAAACGATCGTTTCCATATTAAACACTTTGTTTCGTCGATTAATTTGGATCAAACTTTGTGATTGCGATTAAGTGTTGATAATCAAGATTCCTTTTAGTTTAATATTATTGTAAGTTCTTTTACCATGCTTTGAATGATATCATCTTCTTGTTATCTTGAAGCAATGATACTCTAAATACCACAAATAGGGTTGTGGGAACCATGACTAAAACATTGTTACGTATATAAAATAGGCGTAATGTTTTTTTATTTGCTGAAATTGTTGATCTTACTTTCATCATGGGTTCTTTGTAATGAGTGCACACATTAGAACTTGCATGTATTTATCACTTTTTCAAGAGAAAAGTGATAATTAGGAAAAAGTAAGAATCATATTCCATTAACTTGTTAGAAAGATTTTAGTTCGAGAGAAGAGAATCTCCTTAACAATTATGCAACGGTAAACAATCCAAACACTCTAAGACCGAGAGGGAAAAAAGCTAAATTAATCTAATAGGTCTAAGAAGCGTTAGATGTACCTAACTTGCTAGGATCGAGTAATGTTAACGACAAATCATTTTTTATATATAAATTCGATAATGAACTAAAAGTTATGGGCAACACAATCCTAGTCTTCGTAATCAACTGCTATAATCTTGAAACTATTGTTGCTTGTGATAACTTTCATACTAAATTCAACATTGGTTACATAAGCAAGCAAACAACAAAATATTTACTTGAGGTAAGTTACTTTCTTATGGAAATATTAACCACAACTGAATAAGAGCGTTAGTAAGGATATTTCTATATAAATTACCTGTGGGATCAAACTTATTTCCAGTTGAGTTCTATAAATTGATTTCGATCGTTTATACTTTTGAATTGAGGTGTAAGTTTGGACGTATCAGGGATTCATTATGAATTTACCTCATACTCGATGACAACATGATTCAATTTGGATTATTGTAGATCAGATGACTAAGTTAGTTCATTTTCTTCCTGTAAGGACCTCATTTTAAACCAAGGACAATGTTAAGCTATATATTCGTGAAATGGTGAAGTTTTCATGGTGTGCCTTTATACATTATCGTTACCGAGGTATTCATTTTACTTCTCAATTTTTGAGGTCATTTTAGAAAATTCTTGGTTTTCAAGTTACCACTGTTAATCCTCATACCAATGGTAAAGCTAAGCGTACTATTCAAACTTTGGAGGATATGTTGGGAGCTTGGTTTTTTACTTTAAAAGTAGCTGGGATGATCACTTGCCTTTGATTGAGTTTGTTTATAATAATAGTTATCACTCAAGTATTCAAATGGCTCCGTTTAAAGTACTCTATGGTAGGAGAGTAGGTCTTTATTTTTTATTTTAGGTTGTTGAGGTTACTTTAATAGGGCTTGAGTTAGTGCATGAGTTTATGGAGAAGGTTTTACTTAATCTAGAGAGGTTTAAAATGGCCTAAAATCGATAAAAGGTCTTATGTTGATGTTAGAAGAATATAGCTTGAATTTGATGTTTATGATGGGATTTACTTGAAAATTTCACCTATGAAGGGTGTGATGAGATTCAGAAAGAAAAAGAAGCTTAGTCCCAGTTATGAAAGCCCATATGAGATTTTGAAATGTTTCAATACGATATCCCATGAGTTTTATTTGACTTCTTATTTGGAATCGGTGCATCACTTGTATCCTATTTAGATGATGAAGAGATGTACTATTGATGATACTTTAGTTGTTCAATTGGAGAGTGTTGGTGGTAAGAAAAGTGTTTCCTATGAATAAGTTCTAATTGAAATCATAGATTGTCAAGTCCGGAAGTTGAGAAATAAAGATGTTCCTTCCATGAAAATACTTTTGATGAATTAATTAGTTGGGGTTGCTACTTGGAAGGCCGAAGCCGATAGGATCTCCAGGTATCCTCATCTCTTTCCTTCTTTTTTAGTTTTAGCTGGAGGTATTAGTTACTTATGTTTACCCTTTTGGATTCATGCATGTTTTTTATTCTTATGTTTCCATATGCATGTATGTTCCTGAAAACATGATTTTATTTTATATTTTTGATTGAGATTGAATACTTCTTTTTTTTTATGCATTTTGATATTGTTTTCATTCATGTTGGGTAGTTATATCTCATTCCCTACTAGATTTATGATATCTTGAGTCCCATTCGATCACAAATGTACCCAAGGGGAAGATATCATAACATTTTAGAACATGGTAAGTTGAGTTGGAAATGTGCAGTGCAGAGAAGTTGTCGGTGCCAGTTTGAACAAGTCCACCTATGGATGGTACAACGTCCTACATTTTGTAGAATGTGGAAGTGGAATGGTTTATGGAAAATTCAAATGTGACAACTCCTAGATGAATTCCTATGGACCAACATGACGGTTAGTAGGAAGGGGTATGGGTCGTAGGAAGTACATGTATGATGGATTCCAGACATGGGGTTTTGTGGTACCTCAGGTTCTGAGGAATGTTGCACGTCCCTTAGAAGATCATATTGACCGTAGTGTATGGATTGTAGAAGAAATGTGGACGTAAGTACTAACAATATACATTTCTTTCAACATTTTTTGATATTATTGGTTCTAACATCTCTCTTCCAGCAAACACTTTGTACAAATTCGATCAACTTTTGCAGCCCTTATGTTCGTGAGTCTTCATACATCCAAGGACAACCTTTATGATTTCATTCAGTATTGCACTTATATTTTTAGATAGCTTAGAGTTATCTAGGGACGTTTCCTTGCAACTCGTTATGATTAGGGGCTTTCCAGAAAGTTAGTAGATTTTATCTATGTCGTCTTGTATTTGATTCTCTTTTCTAATATGATAGCTACTTGAGACTTTATTCTATTTCAATTAATTCATTTTTGTATGCTCTCTTAGATTCATGACATGCTATGGGGTTATCTTAGGTTACTTATGGCTCTTGTACAATGTCACATCTAGGGGTAGTCTTCGGTCATGACAGTTGATTGGAGATTATTGATGAATTTGTTAGAAAATATGGATTTTGATGTGAAGTTGAGGAATATGATGTAGATTAGTAGCTAATGGGTAGTGTTTTGTTTTTACTGATTGTAACACGTTGAAATTAGGTAAGTTTAGTTAGAAAGGAAAAGTGCGAAAAGTTGTTGTTGCCAGTTTGAACGATTCCACCTATTGACCGTCATAGTCCTATGGTTAGTGATGGTGGCGGTGGAATAGGTTTTGAAAAATTAAAATTCACTAAACTCCCAGATGAGTTCCAACAGAACAACAAGATGGTTCGTAGGGAAAGGGTCTAGGAAGTGCTAGTAGGATGGATTCCACACTTGGTTAAATTATGGTACCTTAGGTACTACGGACTGTTGCAAAGCCCATAGAAGATTATATAGAGAATGGTCCATGGATCGTAGAAGTAATGTGGACTTAAAGGAATTTGTAGGATCTAAGGTTGTATGGTTTGGGCTTATGGGTTGTAGTGTGTTCGATGATCCACAGGGCTTGGCTCATAGGAATTGATAAGGATGTTGGTCTCCAGTAAGACGTATATGGATGACCAGGATGGTTCGTAGAGGCTTGTACGAACCATAAGGTTCTTGAAGCTCCAAGCTCCGTCTTCCAATTCCAAGGTTGAGGTATGCAGGGATTTCATGAATGGATCCGTTTCCATCCATCGAGTCCCAAGAAATCCTAAAATTCTACTTTATGATTCTACATGAATTTTCTAGGACTTTCATGATTCTTCATGGGTTTAATTGTGTATGATTGAATTCACTACATTTGATTTTATTATGCATGATTTGGTTCAAATTACATATCTTCAAAATTTTTAATATGATCCCGTGTTATTTGCCTATTTTATTATGGCGGATTGAGTTTTGAAAGTATGCACGCATAATAATTGTAGTGATTATGATTCTAGGGTGCTTTTGAATAAAGTATCTCATGTTTAATGAACCAGTTTTCTTTCGATTGAAGAATTCTCATTAATTAAAGATTATCATGATTAAGATTCTTCTGATTAAGTGTCTTTTAAATATCAATTATGTTATGAAATCATAATATGTTTAATGGATATATTCTTATAATTTAGAGTCTTTATGATTTAGTTGGTGTTACTAGATTCACACAATTTGAGAAAGTAAGAAAATATGAGAACTCAATTATTCTTTATGATTTATGTTTGGTGTTTCCTTAGCACTGAGTGAATATAGGCGATTCCCGAAGCCCTTGAACTATGTACCCCCAAGAATATCCCAATTGGATAATTTTCTAGTGGATCCACCTAAGCTTAAGAACATTGTCCTTACCTTGGCAAATAGGACATTCTCTTTTCGCTGTGGGAGCAAGACACCAGATTCCATGATAAAGCTCAAAAGGTACGTGTCAGTTAATGGTAAGTATCCCACAAATATATGATTTTCTTGTTTAGCCTACGTTTTATGCATATGTAATGACACTTCTATTGGATTGACCTTTTCATGATTTATGAACTAAGCTTATGCTTAATTGGTCATACATTATCATGTTTTGAACCTATCAAGTTATCACATTTATGATGTACACATTCCCCCATATTCAATACATTCCTACGAGTGATACATATATCTCTTGTGCCTACATAATTTTAAAATATTTGGTCCGACATCCTTCATCCAACCGTGGCTAGTCGGATTGATCTGCTACTTACAATGTTTTGGTGATTCCTCACAGTTCACAGACTTTGCCACCAAATGTCTTTTATTAATTTTGTTCATTTTAGTTTTCAGACTTATTCATGAGTAAGGGTTTTGTCCTAACTACACCTATGACTAGTAGAGGATTGTTGTCAGACTTGGTAAGATTTTCCATACTTTGGAGACTTTACCCAGCTTGATGATTCATTTCATTTTGTATGTTGTTATCTTAGTATTGTGCTTATACCAAGTCTTTTGTTTACAGTCTCTCAGGATTCTATTCGCTATGTCACGCCCAGAGGAAAGTTTGGGTTGTGACAATAATGCTCTAACTCAATGTTTCTTTCATTCTACTAAAGGAGAAAAACAAAATTATTCCTTTTCTCCGGTTTGTTTATTATGAATATTGAGATTTTATCCAAGGCTCTCAATATTTTATTTTATAAAAAAGAATTTAAAACTTATTATTTTCCTATGTGGAGTGATCAAACTAATCATCTGGCCTATGCAGATGATATAATCATCTTTGCTACTACATATAAAAGGTCTCCTCAATTAATAATGAGAACACTTAATTTTTATAAAACTCGGTTTGATTAACTGATAAATAAAGTGAAGAGTTTCTTTTACATGTTCAGTAAGGCTGCTCGCTTAGTTGATCGAGAGGGGGAGAGTGTGATTGATTTCTGAGAGATAGATTTCTTTTTTTATTTAGGGTTTCCTATTTTAAATGCTAGTTTTCAAAGTTAATTAAATAGATACAGAAGAGTCCATAGATGTAAAAGAGAAAATTACTCCCATTCGGAAATAATCGTGTTGATCAATCATGCTATAGAAAGCATCCGCATACACTTAGTATTAGCTATTAGTCCTTCAAAATGAATAATTTATATATTCTCAAGTATTTTACGATGTTTCTCTGAATATTTTTAAAAAAGGGTAGAGCTAAACACTGATAGTATGGGATGATATTTTTTATCTAAGAAAGAGGGTCTTCAGTTAAAATTTCTTATTGCTATCTCAAAAGCTCTTTTTGCTAAATGGTGGTGACACTTTAGATCCAACAATACCCTTTGATACATATTTTTGTAAAACAAGTATTTCAAGAGGCATAAACCTTAAATAGAAAAATGAAGAGGAAGTTCTCATGTCTGAAAAGTTATGCTACAAGCTTGAATTTCTTTTTACATCCAGTAGACATGCAAATGTTTCGTTTGACAATTGGAATCAACAAATAGATTTATACATCCACATGCCCCTTGATCATGCTTAAAGGAATGTAGATGAGGTAAATTAATTAATAGATGAGGATGGATGGAACAATAACATGTTGTAGGAGAATTTTAATTACCAAGTGTGCTCTAAACTCTTCAGGTTTTAAAAAACGTCAAATATAAAATGAAATGGATAAAGCTTGGTTGATACATATTGGAAATGGAAATTTATTAGTGGACAGTGCTTCGGAGTTGATTAGACAACGACAAGAATAAAAAAGAGAAAATAATGGCAGTTTTGGAAAAAAACAATTCCTTCTAAAGTTTATTTTGTTTTGTGATTGTGGTATTTGAGAATCCATATTGGAGAAATTCTTGTGAGGATTAAAATTACCAATGTGGTAGAATGTTCTTGTTGTGATGGTAAATTTGATGATTTTTTTAATTATATGTTTATTTACTGCTCTATTGATAAGTGTCTTTGGAGGATGTTAGCAGATACTGTTTGATTGGAAGGACAACTAATACAACTCAAACAAGGAATTGATATATTGTAGGATGAATAAATTGTACTAAGTTGAAACCTTTTGTTAAGGAAGTCCATGGCTTATATGTTTTGTCAAATTTGGAGAAGAAGAAATGTTATTATACATGGTGGTAGTATGCCAAAGAATGCAATGATTGATCATTACTAAAAGAAAACTGATTCTTATTTGCTAAAGATAGATATTCATGATTGATTCATAGTCCTAATTCTTAACCTCTGATTGTCAAAATCCTAGAGATGCACTTCCAAAAAGCTGCCAAAAAACTACGAACAAAAGTGATAGACAACATCAATTTTTTCGTCAATATTGATATATAAACAACACATTCATCTCCGTTGCTTTTCTCGATTTTTTTTGCAAAGAAACTGACTGCGTCGCTACAAAATATGGACTGCATCATTTTTGTTGTTTTTGTTTGTTTTTAAATATTCTTGTATGACAGACTATGTCAGTCTTCTTGAATTATAATTTTTTAAAGTAGGTATCAAGGGAACGAATGAAACAACCTTGTCTGTCGCTTTTGTAGAATTTTTATTCTTTTATTATATAAAAAAGCGAAACAAAAAAGGATCTTGTCTGTCTCTTTTTGTAAATTTTTAGTTTTTAAAATACAAGAAAGTGACGCACCAATGTACCTTGTCCTTCGCTTTGCTAGAATTTAAATATTTTTAAAATGTTGAAAAGCAACGCACTAAAGGACCCTATTTGTCGCCTTTTTATTAAAAAATTTGACAACAGAAACTGATTGCTTCTGCTGCTCACCTACTAACCAAGTTCTATTCAGCCCATTCATAACATTTCAAACAAGAAATACTACACAAAATATATAATAACAATCTTAATTAAACATTGAAAAATACTAAAAATCACAATTTAAAAACTTATAATGTCTTTCAAAATTAGTACAAAAGTCTATAATATTCACTAATTAAAGGGATGCAAGCTAAGAGGTTAAGTCTATGCATTCATTTTCATCATTGTCATCCGTGTCCTCGGTAGGAGTTGATGCAGTAGGCCGACGAGAAAAACTATAAATTTGTTCTTGGATTTGCTCGATGGTTTCGTTCATGCATTCCTGTTCATCAACTATTTTTTCCTCAATCTCTTCCAATGCATGTGTAAGTCCTTCTATTTTCACACATCGAAGCTATCTGAACATCGTCAAGTGCCTCAACATAGTATGCCAATTCGATATCTTCTAGACCTAATTGGATTTGTTGTCTAACGTTCTGAGAGCCCATCTCATAGAGCCTGCCATTATATGATCCCCTGCAAATATTTCAGTCCAAATTTGAGTGGAAGCTCCAAGCGTGAACTAGACCGACTCACCCATGTTAAGTGATGTGTCGGTTAGTTTTGGCTCGTTTGAGGCTTTTTAGTTCAATAAATAGTGTCCTCAATATCTTTTTTTCTATATATTTGATGGTTGACTATTTTTTCATAGCTATGAAGGCTTCAAGACATAGGAAGGACAAATACTTGAAATAAAACCAAAAACAAAGAATAACAAAGAAAGAGTGAAGTTGATACTCGCCGAAGGTACTTATCATCTCGGTAAAGGTGCCAGACCTCACATAAATTGACATAGTATTCTACTAAAAAGTTTAAGGCAGGTCGGCGAGAAGAAGAATTAAATGACGAGTTTCCACATTCAGTCGGTGAGATGAAGTGAACTCGAGAGAAGCAACGGAAAAGTCGATCTAAAATAGGGATGAAAAAGGCGATCTTAGGTGATATTTAGTTATTCACCAAAAAAGAACGATGATATCCATTGTGTTCGCCATTTTCAAACACCTGAAGCCTTAAGTCATGGAAGAAAAAATGAGAAGAAGTACCACTTGGTGGCTCACCTAGTGAGTCACTGAGCCCGATTAAGATCCCCAAGTTGGCCTCAAAAAATAATTTAAGTTGCTTTTGAGGAAGAATAAAAAAATTGAGAAGAAAGAGGAAACTCACCATAAATTCTCTGCAATTAGAGTATAAAACAACATTCTAATATTTTGTGTGCTAAGCAAGCTTGTAATCCAAATTTGTGGAATTCTGAAAAGGTTTCATAGATTTTTAAGTTTGAATTCATCAAATCTGATGACAAGAAATATTATTGGTATAATTTCTTCTAAATCTCACATGTGTAGATAAAACCCGTATCCTAGGGGTATGCCAATGAAGTTGAGCTTTCATTAGTATTCTAGGTACTCGTGAATTGCTCATATTTATATTAAATTCAGTGAAATTAGTTGAATTATCATGTTTCAATTCATATATTGAGGTTGCGAACTCAATCTTCTTACCTTATATCTTCATGAGTTGCTTGAAAAAGAATTTACGAAGTGGATAATTAAATTAATGATTGCATATTAGTTATAATTGTTGGGTTTGCTTGAGAAAGATATTAAAATATTTTGTCAATTAAAAAAATTGCTTGGAAAAGAAATATATATTAAGATTATAGATTGTTCGAAATTGATTGCTCTAGAGGCTTGAGAAATATCCAGTGAAGAAATAATTGAGAAATACATCTTATATATTAGATTGAGAGAAAATGACATAAATAGTCCCTTAACTATAGGAGTAGGTCTAAAATGGTCCTTTAATTATACAATTAACGGACTTAGTCCTTTAACTATTCAAAATCTTATCAGTTTTGGTCCCTTAACTATACACCTACCAGTTTTAGTCCCTTAACTATAAACATACAGATTTTAGTCCTTTAACTATTCAAAAACATATCAGGTTTGGTCTTTGTCCATTTTTTATACAAATAGCTTAGGTTTATATTAATCGAAATCTTCGTAAAATTAAATCTTTAACCCATTTTTTAAAGTTGTTTCTCTATCTCCGCCCTTTTTTCTTCAAACTACTCTTATAAAAAGAACCATAACGTCAACGATTCAAAATAAAATAACTCAGGAAAGAAGATATAAGTCCTAATTTTATTCAATGCAGGATAAAATTAAGCATATAATTGTTGTTAATGACTTGAATATGCTAATCAGTGCGGATTTTCTTTAATTTACTCAAATTTCTTCACGTAAAATAAAATGAATAGAAAAATAAAATTGATCTATTTAAAAAAAGTTTTAAAAAATTGCAAATCTACCATATTATAAAATTCAATTTGTGAAAAATTAAACAAATTTTGTTCAATGAAGTCGTTGGACTACAAATTTTGGATTTAACGGGTAATAATTTTTTTTATATAATAAAGTTTAGCATATTCAAGTCATTAGTAGCAATAATATGCTTAATTTTATCCTTTGTTTAGTAAAATTATGACTTGTATTTTCTTTCCTTGTGAATTTTATTTTAAATCGTTGAGGTTAAGGTTCTTCGCATAAGGTTAATTTTGAAGAAAAAGTAGTGGAGAGAGAGAAACAACAGAAAAAGTTGCTAAATGATTTAATTGCTTTTGGCATGGATTCCATTAATATAAATCTAAGCTATTTGCTTTTAAAAAATTGGACAAAGACCAAACCTGATAAGTTTTTGAATACTTAAAGGACTAAAATCGGTAAGTTTATATTAAGGGACTAAAACCGGTAAGTATATAGTTAAGGGACCATTTTAGACCTACTCATATAGTCAAGGGACTATTTATGTCAGTTTCTCATTAGATTGATCAAGTATACTCAGTCAGATTAGTAGTATTGAACAGCGATACATCCAAACTTACACTTCAATTAAGAAGTATAAATGGTCAATGTCAATTTATAAAGTTGAGGTCGATTCCACAGAAAATTTGCTTATAGAAAAAACTTTGCTGATGCTCTTACTCAATTGTTGCTATTATTTTCAGAAGAGAGTAATTGCGGAAAGTAAGTATTGGGGTTATTTGTTGGTTTAGGAAACAGTGTTAACTTGAATATTCAAGTGAACTGCAGTAACAATCACTTTAACTTAAAGATTGTAGTAATTGATAAATGATACCAGGATTGTGTTCCTCATGACTTTTAGTTTAGTATTGAATCGTATACAAGCAATGACCAGTTGTTACAATTACAAGTTCTTGGTAAGTTAGAGCATCTAAATGCTTCTCCGCCCTATTTAGATGGCTTTCACTCTTTTCTTCTCAGACTTAGAATGTTTTCAAGTTTACCCTTGCGTATTTGTTAGTGAGATTCTCTTCTCTCGAACTTAAACATATACAACAAATTAACATAATATGACTTTAATTTTTCCTAATTACAACTTTTCTCTTGAACAAGTGGTAAATATAGGAAGGTTCTAATGCGTGCACTTATAAGAAATATTTCACGATGAAAGCAAAAATCACATGCACAGCTAACACTAATGCATTACTCATATTTTGAATTCTTTACAAACTTGTAGTCATGGTTCCCATAACCCTAGTTGTGGTGTTTAACCGCTCATGTTTTCAAGAAGACAAGAAGTGATCATTATTGAAGGCATAAAAGAATTAAGTTACAATAGTTTCAAAACCAATAAGAAAGCTTTATTATCAACACTTCATTACAATCCCGAAGTTTTGGACAAAGTAATTGTCAAAAACCAAGTTCTAAATAGTAAAAATATAACCTTGTTCAACTGATAAGAAGTAGTGTTCAAAATTAAAACCCTAAATATATATATTTTTTTTGTAAAAACAGGTCCTACTGAAAATAAGGATTTGTCGCGACGCCTCAGGTCCATTTTTGTGGCTTGTCACGTGCTAGACGGCTTGTGAAGCTTGTTGTTGTCCCACACTTAAACATTGTGGGTCTTTGTTTCTTACCACCATCATGAGCTACTACGGCTTTTTTTAGGCTAGATGGATTGTCTAGAGCATCGTGAACTAGTGTTTCACTTTGAGTTTTCACTGGATTTGTTGCTTCTTGTTAAGGAGAAACAATACGGCTTGTGTACTCCAACGACCCGTATAGGGTCACATGGTCTTCAGTAATCACTTATTTCCCTAAGGCCTTAAACTCTCTCTCTCACAGGCCTTCAGACGGCCCGTTAAGTGGATCACGACTCATTTGGGGCTCTATGGCTCACTTAGCCATTTTGCCAATTTCTTAACCTTCATTGCCTCATCTTCACGAACCCTCAAACGACTCATCATCATGACCAGTGCCCGTCTTGGACTCCGTGGTGTCACTTCATTTTATTTCCTTCTCACTTTTCTATACTTTGTGTCCAAGTGCTTTACATGTTCAAACATCAACTAAACATCATATCCATATAAACACACTCAAGTTCTCACATTAATTCTTAGTTCTGAGCGTAAAATGTGCCATTACATCACGGGACATCAACACCCTCAACTTAGAACCATTGCTTGTCCTTAAGCTATGAAAAAGACAACACTCGACACTCAAAAACCCTTGATACATCACTAACATGCATCAGCTATCTCAACAACAGTCCTATCTAGAATAATTTATCTAACAAGAAAGGATCATGGTACGACATCCCATTACACACAGTCGATGATGCTTATGCTAGTACTAACCATAAGCTAACATAATTAACTATCAAATGCAAACATACTACCCTCACAACAAGAAGTCTCTCACACATGAGAATTTGGGACTAACAAGTACGCACACACTCCAAACGAACTTCTAACACTGCAATTATACATACCATAGGCTTGCCCTCGTTTTCTACGCTTCATCTATCCATTAACTAGAATAAGATCACTATATGACTTTTATTGGCTAGTAGTGTTGGCTTGGGCTAGGGAGTGGAACATTTTATCTTATGAGTGACTAAATTACCTTGGTCCTCCAAAGTTCTTTATTAGCACATAACTCTTTTTTTATTCGAGTTGTTCCATAACTTTTTCCGTATATCCCGGCACTCACCATTTATTTTCCTCTTTTTTCTTGTACTTTTTTTTTTTTGTACTACCCTTTTCTTAAACCATATATACCAAACCCATTTAAACTTAAATTGTAGTTTCATGCCTTTAGAATAACCATGGATACAATATCTAAGTTATTTTCCTTTTACTTTGCTCATAACCACCGCAACTTAGACTTTTGGACTGAGTTGTGGCATCGTGCCCCCAGAGAACAAAGGATACGATATTAATAAGATTAAAACCAAATCAGCTTCAAGGCTCGAATAGGGTTTATGATTTCATTTGGCTGTTATTTTTGGTTTTAAGTGGAATTTAAGCAAAAAAGGCCAAACAATCACTTCCTATCAAGTTATTAAACGACATTAGAAAGACTATTTGAGTGACTTCTAGGTTCTACATCCAGTGTTAGATTTCAAAAAAACATAAAACTCACATGGCACGTGCTTACACAATTTGTATTTTTGTTGACCAATTTCCATTCCTAGCTAGAAATGATCAACATGCAAGTATCTAAGATGTAGTACAAAGTGCCGAACAAACAAATTACAGATTAAGGACATCCTATTATTTTGAGAAAAAACACAAGATTCATCTACTGCTAGCAATTATCCACACATCAAACCACACAAAAATTTCAAAATATTCAATAATTTCCAAAACCAAAATCAACCTACATGCACTCTAACAACTAATGGTAGGTTGCTCACCACCCCCTCCGCGACAAAAAGACTTTTCCCTCAAAATAAATATAAACAAAACAAGGGTAGTGAGGAGGGGTCATACCTGCGATGCACTAGGCACCGGTCGTCGGAGAGGTGTCGACACCCTTATCAACGGGTACACTCTCTGGTGCAGAGATTAGGTCAAGATGGCTACTATATACTGTAGTAAGAGTCGTAAGACCGGAGGCACTAGACCTCACCGCATCACCCTTTCGCTGCTCCAATGCTTCTTTCTCTTTAGCCAACCTCTTAGACTCTTTTTTTCTTTCTTGTGCATCCTTCATTCCTCATACAAAAGTTATGCATCTTGCTCATCATCGGAGCCCAAATTTATCCTCTTTCTCTCACAAGTCGCCGGTCTAGCTAGTTCACCCAAAATGTCATCAATTGATTGGGTAGTAGGGGCACACTAAATAGGTCCACCAACAAATCTGGGATAGTAGGTGGAGGAACAGTGACTGGCTTCTCCACTACTTTTGCAATCTATGCTCTAATCTATTTTCATCTATGCTTTCAATGTAGAACTATCTATTGGACCTACAGCCTGCAGCCTGCTATTCACATGGGCCTCTAAACCGTCCATCCAACTTTTCAACACTGCAAGCTCTTGCATCAATTCATCTTTCAGCCTCTTCTTTACAGCCACTTCCACTCTCTAGACCACCTGAGGTAGTTTTACCACTACATGGTCTAATATGGCACCGGTTTGCCTCTGTTCTACAACTAACGTTCTCAAGAAAAAAGTGGGCAAAGATATGAAAGTACTATAGCCTTTGAGGATGATGTAGGTGGTGGCTATGCTCCTGCAGCTTTTTGGGCAGTCCCCTCAGCATGCTCATTATCTCCCTCTGCTCTCAAGATCTCAAATGGAACATGTGGAACTACTGCTAAAATTCCTACTAGCTCTACTCTCGAAACATAAATATGCTTTGCCAATCTTTTTTCTTTGATGTTGCGGTGACCTTGGATGCTTCTGCCTATTTTTCCACCAATTTGTTCGGTAGAATATTTTCCTACAAACACAGTTTCCATATCTGATAGGGAAATGTCAAACACTCTGTCTCGTTCAATGCCTTATCTCGCATCTCCATTTCAATTATCCTTCCCGCATTGAACATGTAGCCATACATGAATCATACGAAAAAGGAGGCAAGCAAGGGTGACAAAGTTTTATCATTTACTGATGGGCGGAACTGTGCAAGGATGACTACCCTCCAAATTTTGGCAGGAAAGGTCAGTTAAAATAATTTAATTTAGCGGTCTATTAGGTATATATAGGTGGTTTAATAACTAACTAACTGACCTCCCTAATTACTAATTAAACAACAAACCCCTAACTAAGAAAAAAAAACATGAAAACTGCCACGACCTACGACTCTACCACCCACGGACAGTGGGTGGGGTCACGGAGCATCCTGCACCTCCGTAGGTGATGGTCAGAGGCCCACACTTATAGCGCAAAGAAGGCCTTGACCCATGACCACAACCCATGGGGCGTGGGTCCACCTACTACCAATAGGTGCCAAGCATGTGTTCCCTATTTTTTGAAAGTTTTTAGGGTTGTTTTGAGGTCCCCCTCAAGGACCCCTTGGGCGGTTGATAAGTCCACAAATTGGAAAAAGCAATACTTTGTCGCCCAATGACCCAGAGCACGTACGATGCCGAAGGATGGTGCAAGACAACAATGAACTACACCAAAGGGTGAATCGCCGAGTTGATCGGTGATTCCGACTAATGTCGCCGAATGATCCGCTGCAGCATAGATTTTTGAAAACTATAAATACTCATTGAGAGTTATAGCTTAGTGTAAGATTTTAGTATCATGATTTTCAATAGAGAACAATTAATATAATTTTAGTACTTTTTATTTTTGCTCTGAGTTTGAAGAGGGTTTTGGAAACTTGAAGAAAAAGAGGATTTCATCTCCAAGGATTTGGACTTGGGTCTCTTGGATTATTCATTCTTGGCCTGTAAAAAACTTAAATCTTCATACCCATTTGAATGCAAGCTCATTTAGGTATAAATTTCTATCTCTTGATGTGTGGCTAAAAACCCTAATTCTTGAGGTGTGATTTAGTGAATATGGGCACATGAAGGGGACGAATGGAGTATTTCTAGTTAAGGAGGGTTATCTTTCTGGTTACATCAGACCGGGGGAGAATCAAGGTTGGAACTCCAAAAGAATTGAGGGGGGTTGTTCATCCAGTTACTTAAGCGGGGGAGAATCAAGTTTGGAACTCCACAAGATATGAGGAGGGTTTCCACTCACGCTATCAAGAGCAGGCGAAAATCAAGGTTGGAATCCTTATAGGAGTGAAGAACCAAAGAGCTATTGCCACCATTGGGCTGAGCAAGATGACCATGTGGAAGACCGTACTAAATTTAGTGAAATCCCGAAACCAAAAGGGAGCACAAGAAGTCCTCGGGTAAATGATCTATTGTCATGCATACTTGATAAAGTTGAGGGCTCTAATGATATGCTAAATGGAATGAGAGATGACTTTTCATCACTAAACAGTAAAGTGAATTCTCATGTTGATGCCATCAAAACACTAGAAGGTCAATTGAGTCTATTATCAGCTAAATTAAAATCCAGGACACTAATGGAAGATAATGAAAGAGGGTTGGTTGTGGTAACCCGTAGTGGAAAGATTGCAAAAGGGAATGTGATGGAAGATGAGGACCCTCGAATGCAGGAATAGAGCCAGGGTATAGAGGAACGGGAATCACCTATTCTACAAAACCTTGCCAAAGAACCACAAGATGATGTAGAGCAACATGTTCAAGCTCCAAAAAGCACGCACCATTTACCCAAAATACCTCCACCATTTCCTCAACGTTTGAAAAAGAAGAATGAAGATGAGAAGTTCAAGAAAAATTGTCAGTATTCAAGAACTTATCAATTAACCCTCCTCTACTGGAAGCATTGTTCGAAATGTCGGGATATGCCAAATTCATGAAACAATTTTATTTTGATGATGCTTGTATGGCTGCATTTAAGTGTTTGAAAGAAAAATTAGTATCCACCCCAATTATCGTCAGTCCTGATTGGTCCTAATATTTTGAAGTAATGTGTGGTGCTAGTGGTATGACATTGGGAGTAGTGTTGGGGCAAATGCCAACAAACTATTTCACCCAATTTATTACACAAGAAAAACTGTAAATAGTGCCCAGCAAAATTATACAGTCACTAAACAAGAGTTGCTCGCAGTGGTCTATTAATTTGAAAAGTTCTGGGCATACCTTTTAGGCACCAAAGTAATAGTATACACTGATCATGCTGCACTCCGCTACTTGATGGCAAAGAAAGATGCAAAACCAAGAATGATAAGGTGGGTCCTATTACTACAGGAGTTCAACTTTGATGTGAAAAATCGAAAAGTCTGTGAAAATCAAGTGGCCGACCACTTATCGAGGTTGGAAGGAAGGGAAGATGTCGAGCGTGAGGTCGACATAGACGATTCCTTCCCCGATGAACAAGTGTTTTCTATATCTCTCAAACCTACACCATGGTATGCAGACTTTGCAAACTACATTGTGAGTGGATTAATACCTGATGAGTTGACCTTTAACCAACAAAAGAGATTCATGTTTGATCTTAAAAGGTACTTTTGGGATGAACCTTACTTGTTTCAAGAATGTGCTGACCATGTTATTAGGAGGTGTATTCCGGAAGAGGAAGCGGTAGAAATTCTCCATGCTTGCCATGCATCTCCAGTAGGAGGTCACCATAGTGGTGTTCACACTGCCGCTAAAGTCCTCCAAAGTGGTTATTACTGGCCGTCCCTATACAAAGATGCACATGAATTTGCAAAGAATTGCTCGCAATGTCAGCAGCAAGGCAGAGTGTCTAGAAGGCACGAGTTTCCTTTCACTTCTATTTTGGAAATCGAGCTATTCGATGTATGAGGGATCGATTTCATGGGCACATTTGTGAGCTCATTTGGAAATAAATATATCTTGGTGGTTGTATATTATGTCTCCAAATGGGTAGTGGCCATCACATTTCCAAACAACGAAGAAAAAAGTGTTGCCCAATTTCTGAAATGCTATATTTTCCCAAGATTTAGCACTCCTAGGGCAATCATTAGCGATGGAGAGTCTCACTTTTGCAATAGGTGGTCTTCAATGGCACTGAGTAAATATGCAGTGAAACACAAGGTAGCAACCCCATATCATCCCCAAACAAATGGCCAAGTCGAAGTGTCAAATAGAGAAATTAAAAGCATCCTAGCAAAGACAGTAAATGCCAACAGAATTGAATGGTCTAGGAAACTTGATGATTCACTATGGGCATACCGGACTGCTTATAAGACACCTATTAGTATGTCTCCATATCGGTTGGTTTATGGTATGGCTTGCCATTTGCCCATCGAGCTAGAACACAAAGCATTGTGGGCATTAAAGCCATTAAATTTTGACTGGTCAAACATTTCAAGGGAGAGGGTAGAATAGTTGAACGAATTGGATAAATTTAGACTCAGATCATATGAAAGTTCAGCCATCTACAAAGAGAAGATAAAGAAATGACATGATGCTCGAATACTCAAGCTAAACTTCAAGGTAGGAGATTGGGTGTTTTTATACAACTCTTGACATAGACTCTTTCCCGGAAAGCTAAAATCCAAATGGTCTGGACCATTTAGAGTAACACGAGTGTTCACCAATGGTGCCACAGAAGTTGAAGATCAGGAAGGACTTCCATTTAAGTGAACGGTCAACGTCTGAAATTATATTTTGGGGATTGTGAAGAGATCTCTTTGGTTGAAGTGGTGTATTTTGAAAACGCTTGAAGGCGTTCCTGCGTCGTGCCACGACATTAACTAAGGCATTGTTTAGGAGGCAACCCATAACCATTTATTACTTTCATTTGCTTTGATAAAATAATGGTGTGTTGACTGTATAGATGGAAGTGTGGAAAGTGAACGAAAAATGCAGATTGGCAAGCAATAGATCCAGTCAGCGAGTCGCCGAGAGGTTCAGCGAATACGATTTTATCCATTGTTTGACTTAAGGCGTCGTCAACAATAGAGTCTGTAAAACTCGGCGAGTGTTGGAAATTATTAGCGAATCACCGACCATGTTGGCGATCACGATGGAAACCACCGATTGGACCCCCGTAAACTAGAAGATCTGTAAATTTTGGTGAAGAAACTAAACAATCGACGCTCTGCTGAGTGAGTAGGTGAGCTTGACTAACATACCCGAGTGGACAAAAAGTGGACGGTCGTTGCAAGCGAAAGGTTTAAAATTTTCAACTTCATTCACTTTCCCTCACTTTTCATCTGTCTAAACTCACACTAGCACTGTAGATTTTTATATTTCTTGCACTTTTGGAGTATTTTGTTTCATTAATTTGTTCACAGATTCGGATTGCATTGCCATCTAGCTTCTCGATAACATTTCAATCAGTACAAAGAAATGGCTAGACCCAAAGTTGATGGAAGAAACATGCCGCCCAGACATATAAGACCACAACAGTTCAAAAGAACTGAAAAGAGTAAGAGCAAGGAAGCAAATCCCAATAGGAGGATTCCCATTGACCCTGCCATCCTTTTGTGGGCTCAAGGGTTCGTGAACGAGATACATGCATTCATAGCATCTCATGATTTAGATAAAATGGTTGAGGCAAACATCGCTACAGAAGCTGACATAGAGAGAAAAGAAAAAGAGAACTTGAACAGACTAACAACACTTTAGGCATTGATACCCAGACAGATGGAGAGACTGCGTAGACACGATTTTTCCTTATCTCTCTCTCTCTGCACTCCTTTAATTTACATTATGGATATTTTGTTATGTGCATTTGAGGACAAATGTTTTTATTTGTGCTGGGATGAGGCCCACACCTTTTGTGTTGACAGTTTCATATTTTGTATATATTTGGGTTGTTTGTTTAAAATTGTTTTTACACTGGATTTTGTGGATGTTTGAGCTCGTGCCTTCTTTTTGTTTTAAATTACAAAAATAATTTTGACCCTTCCGAAAAATTTTAAAATTTTCCAAAATTTTTTGCCACCTCTCATGTGTAGAAAGTGGATATTCTTTTGCAAAATCTAAGTCTCGGTTCCGATCAATACTGATGACTTGAATAGTCCTATAAATTGAACAAACATGAATGTGCGGCTAGGACAAGACCAAATGAAGTTGCATAGACAATATGTGAACTCTTTGCATCTTGTTGTGATTAGCCATTTATCGAATTGACTCTCTTATAATGACCGTTGCACACTAGCGAAAGTGCATATTCTTGGTTGACTTAAGTGTCGATGCCTTGTGTGATTAGCTTACCTTGAACCATGCATGAATAAACCTAGAATTTTCCCCGTTAGTCTGATTGATTTAGAAAGGTGTGCTCTTCAGATGATCTTACGCAACCTTAAAGAGTGTGAGCCAAATTTGACATATACGTCTTAGGTGGCCTACCTGTGAGCGTGTGAAACTCTTTTGAACACCCCTTGAGTATTATCTTTCTTTGGATGAAGCTTGATGAACCCTAGACCTTACTTGATCGACTACCTATAATCCTCTTGATTTGTGGTTTAGTGAATAGCCAACTTAGGCCAAAAGCCTAAGTTGGGGGTATGGTGAAAAGGAAAAGGAGAAGTCGAGAAGTGCAAGAATAAGTCTCTCTAACCCATGGTATTGCAAAAAAAATGGAAACCCTCTAAAAAAGAAAAAAAATGAAAAAGAAAAAGTTGTGGAATAAAAGTGCAAAAGGAATTGGCTTTCCAAGCAATAGATGGAGAGTGAATAAAAGGATGACTTAGAAGCACTAGAAGAAAAAGTGATAAGGAAAGGGAAAATGACGTTTTGAGAACACCACATCTCACGAGGATGAAGAAGTCACTGAGCCTAAATGACCATACCTTTCAACTCAGCCCTATTACAAGCCTTGAAAAGACCTTTTTGATCTTAAGTAAGCCAAACCGAAAGTCGATTGGAAAATAAGGGCAAACCTGTGGGTGAAAACATGCATTGTGTTCCTCATTTTGAGTGTGAACGTTGCATCTGATTCCTGATCTTAAATTGATTAGCCTCTGTGTGTGAATATGGAATCATTCTTTGTGTGAGGGTATTTAGATACTTTCGTTGAGCTTGAACTTGCATTAGTAGAAAGTATTGTAAGCATGAGAATCTTTGGTAATGGTGTGTCACAACTTGAATCTTTGAGTACACAATTGAATCTTCGCATAAGTAGTTTGAAGTCTTGTTGTGTACATTCATGATTGAGTCTTGTGTAGCACTGTTTGAGACACCCTTTTTAAACAGCTGAACTTGAATTTTCTTGAGGACAAGCAAAAGTTTAAGTTGGGGTGTTGATGAGTCCACAAATTGGACTCATTTAGGGCTATATTTTAATTGAAATTGTGTCCTCAAATGCTTATTTTATCTCAATATCTGATGAAAACCCTAAAGTTTCAGGTATTTGAAGTTTGAAGGAAAGCATGGACACTACTTCGCGAAAAGGAATGAAAAGGTTGAAAAGAACAACAAAATGAAGGCCTGAGGATCGCCGAGTCCACTTGGCGAGTCGCCGAAGGTTCTCACTTCGCCTTTTGTTCCAGTGTTTTGAACCCTTAAGGAAAGGATCAAGTCGGTGGATAAAGGGAGCAGTCAGCGCATCGCCAATAAGTTTTGCGAAGCAGTACTATGTCGCCCAATGACCCCGAGAACAACGATTTCGAACGATGGTGAAAGAGGGCGATGAACTACACCAAAGGGTGAATCGCTGAGTTGATCGGCAATTCCGACTAATGTTGCCGAATGATTCGCTGCAGCACAAAAATTTGAAAACTATAAATACTTGTTGAGAGTTATAGCTTACTATCAGATTTTAGTATCATATTTTTCAATAGTGAACAATTAATATAACTTTAGTACTTTTTATTCTTGCTCTAAGTTTGAAGAGTGTTTTGGAGACTTGAAGAAAAAGGGGATTTCATCTCCAAGGATTTGGACTTGGGTTTCTTGGATTCTTCATTCTTGGCCTGTAATAAGACTTAAATTTTCATACCCATTTGAATGCAAGCTCATTTAGGTATAAATTTCTATCTCTTGATATGTGGCTAAAAACCCTAATTCTTGGAGTGTGATTTAGTGAATATGGGTTAAGAAGATTATTGTTGGGTCTTGCATGTTGATAGATTAGATGTAGTTTAATGGTGATTTCGTCTAGTGGTTGTAGTTGAATTTAACAAATTTGTAGTTGCAGATACAAGTTTATTTATGTGTTTTCGGCTTGCTCGAGAGAGAGGTGGTGAAACCAAGACTACTAGATTGATGGTCTAAGGAGTGTGTCAACATGAGGTTCAGCTTGAGAGAGTGAATCCTATTCCCATATCCTAACACTTAGCTTGAGAGAGTGAGTGGGATAAGGCGTAGGCTGGTCTTCATGCAGCAAGTGGGTGTCCGAGAGGAACCTATTCGAAATGGGGTAAGTTGCTCGAGAGAGAATTTATTCCCACGTATAGCTTAGCCTAGTCACTATTTCTCAATAAATTTTCTATCGAAAGCATGTACCCAACAATTTATATTAACCCGTATTCCAGTCACATCCCAAGAATCCCCTCTAATTCATAGATTTCATAGTTATTTCTACTATTTTTGTTATACTTGTATTGGAAGTTCTGTCATTGATTACGCAAACATCCGGTCATTGTTAGTTCTACTGTTTTTGTAGACACTTGCATTGGAAGTTCTGTCATTGATTACGCAAACATCAGTGGTCCTTGGGGTGTCATACCTTGCCGCCCTAACCCTTAAACCTCCATTCTAAGCACGGGAATCGTTTTTACGACTTAAACCCTCTCATAAAGCTCCAATACTCTTACAAAAAGCTCTAGAACTCTCTAGTTCAAATTACTAGTTTCCAGGGTATTACAAGGGTACTAAATGACATCACTGGAATATGCCGGAACTACAAGGGTTGAGATCGTTCCCACAGGGAGTGGTTTTAATATTTAATAGAAAAATAAAATTAAGTTCTAATTAGTCAGAGCTATAAATATTAACAAATAAAAACATACTAAATCTAAGGGGTGACGCAAGCGTCAATTATCAATAGGGATTTTATTAATTAACAAATAAAAACCAGCAAAAATATAAAGAACGAGATAGGGATACATGATTCTTGGGATGTGATAGGAATCCTGGATAAACTAGACTATCGGGTATATGCTTTTGATAGTAAATTGTTGAACATTATTTGTGACTAAGCTAGACTATAGTAGGGGTAAATTCTCTCTCGAGCAACCTACCCCGAATCAACTCGATTTCTGTTGAACACCGAGTTGCCGCATTAAGTACAACCTCCCCCTTAGACCATTCACTCTCTCAAGCGGAATGTGTGGGAGAAGGACTAGAATTCACTCTCTCGAGTTGAACCCATGTCGACCCAATACCACCGGCTATCAATTTAGTAGTCTTAGTTTTACGACCTCTCTCTCGAGCAAGCCAAAAACACTAAGGTGAAATCGTATTTGCAGCTACAATCCCATTAAGTTC
This sequence comes from Solanum gracilifrons, assembly GCA_029582605.1. Classification (NCBI taxonomy): domain Eukaryota; kingdom Viridiplantae; phylum Streptophyta; class Magnoliopsida; order Solanales; family Solanaceae; genus Solanum; species Solanum gracilifrons. The sequence continues at coordinate 35,992 of JAJOOH010016246.1, forward strand.
ATACACAACTACTAAATGAAATCACATTTAAACAACAAATAAACAATCAACAAGCAAGACCAAACAAATAATTTAACCTATATTCACAAAATAACACCCCGATTTTAACTAGACATGAAAAACTGATAAAAATCGATACCAAAAGGTGGCACTATGAAATGGGTACGATAAATAAAGTCTTTAAACACGTCAAGGATGTAGATTCTTGAAGACCCACACCCAATTTCTTGGAGTTGAAACCCTTTGAATCTTTAAAGTCTTAGAACAAAGTCTCGAAAATCCTCTAAAACTTAACCTTCGAAAAACTGTAAAAGTTTCGAATAATAATAGTGATACGATATTAGCTAGAAATTTAAAAAAGTATTCATAGTGTTTGAAAATTTGTGTTGCAGAGGACCATTCGGCGCAGTTAGTCGGGATCGTCGATACACTTGGCGATCAACCTTTTGATCTATTTCATCGCCTTCTTGCTTTAGACTTAAGCATTCTCACATTTTGAGGCATTGGGCGATAGAAGTACTGCCTCGCTGAACTGCTCGGTGATGCGCCGACTGCTCCTTTTCATCGCGGACTTGACCTTCTACTTTAGGGCTCAACACACTGGAACAAAAGGCGATCTCCAGGCCGATCGGCGACTCGCCAACAGGGCTCGGCGATCTTTAGGCCTTCATTTATTCTTTCTTTTCGGCCGCCTTGTTCCTTTTTGCCAAGTAGTGTCCATGCTTTGCCTCAAACTCCAAATACCTGAAACTTAAGGGTTTACATCAGTTATTGAGACAAAATATGCATTTGAGGACACTAATTCTTTTAAAAGATAGCCCTAAATGGGTCGAATTTGTGGACTCATCAACGCCCCAACTTAAACTTTTGCTTGTCCTCAATTAAAACTCAAGTTCAACAGTTTAAAAAGGATGTTTCAAACAGTGCTACACCAGACTCAATCATGAATGTATACAACAAGACTCAACTTACTTATGCAAGGATCAATTGTATACTCAAAGACTCAAGTTGTGACACACCATTATCGAAGATTCTCAAGCTCACTATACTTGCTTCAAATGCAAATTTGAGCTCCACAAAGGTATTTGAATGCCCTCAAACAAAGAGTGATTCCATTTTCACACACAATGGTTGAATCAGTTACAGTTCTGAAATCAAACACAACGCTCACTCACACAAAGAAGAACACAATGCATGCTTTAACCCATAGGTTTGCGCGTATTTTCCAATCAACAATTTTTTCCGCTTACTCAAGATCAAAAAGGTCTTTCCAAGACTTTTAATGGGACAGAGTGCAAAGGTATGGTCATTTAGGCTCAGTGACTTTCATCCTTGTGAAATGTGGTGCTTTCAACACTACCTTTCCTCTTATTTCATCATTTTCTTTAGTGCTCATAAGTCATCCCATTATTCACTTCCATGGATTATTCAGAACCCCCATTTCTTTTGTACTTTATTCCGCAACTTTTTCATTATTTTTCTTTTTTTTCTTTTTTTTTTTCTGTATGGAGGAGTTCCATTTTTTTTTCAACAACATGGTTAAAGGGTATTTTTCTTGCACTTCTTGACTTGCCCTTAACTTTTCACCACACCCTCAACTTAGGCTTTTGGCCTAAACCACGAATCACGAGGATTATGGGTAGTGGATTAAGAAAGGTCATATTTTCATGAAGTTTCTTCCAAAGAAAGTTAAGGCTCAAGGGGTGTTAAAGAGAGGTTCACACACTCACAAGGTAGATCACAAAAGAGGTATATGTCAAATTGGCTCACACTCTTCGAAGTTGCCTAAGATCATATCAAGAGAAAGCCTTCCTTAGTCAACCAGACCAATGGGGCAAATTCTAGGTGTTATAATGCATGGTTCACAGTAAGCTCATCACACAAGGCATCGACCCCAAAGTCAAACAAGACTCCACACTTTCTCCATTGTGCAACGTTCAGCACAAGAGAATCAGTTCGATACTTGGCTAGTTACAGCGAGTTGCAAAGAGTTAACATATTGACTATGTAACTTCACTTGGTCTCATTGTAGCCACACATTCATGTTCGTTCGATTATGAGCACTATTTGAGTCATCGATATTGATCAAAACTGAGAATCAAATTTGCTGAAGAACAACCACATTCAAGCATATTCAAGAGTGGACCAAAAATTTGGAGGGGGCCAAAATCATTTGCAATTTAAAGCATAAGGAATCACAAGCTCATACCTTCCACGACAAAGAGTATAAAACAAAACATTATGATTCACAACCCAACAAGAATATAGCGTAGACAAAGGTAGGCCACACCCCACCACAATTAAAATCATTTGTCCTCAGATGCAAATAAAAATTATCCAATAGTGAAATAAAGAAAAATAGAGAGGGAGGTAAAGAGGGGTTCCTATCTACGCAGTCACTCCGTATGTCTGGGCATCAGTGCCCAATGCCTCACCCTGAGCCTATGCACTAGTGCCCGAGGTCACCTAAGAAGATCCGACAGTGTCAGACTTACTAAGATTGTCCAAGTCTATAGCTGCCTAAGAGGAATGGATAGCTATGTAGAGTCCTCGGGCCCATGAAGGGGTAGAGAGGTCTCGTGGATTAGTCTCCACATTAGCACTGAGCTTCTTGCCTTTTCCTTTGTTTAGAGGTGGATGTTCTTACTTTTCCTTCTTGGGAGGATTCGACCTTCCGCTCTTTAGTTGAAAATTTCGTGCTCGTTTAAGTCGGGGTGGCATGATTCTCCCTGCAACTTTAGGTCTTGCCATGTCTACAACGCTTCGAGGTAAAGTTAGAAATATTTTACACACAAAACAAGGACAATCAACTACAGGAAGACTTGCCAACCCTTTCGGTGAGTCGCCAAATACTTTGGGCGAGCAGGGGGGTGTCCACCAAAGGTTTCAGTGCAGTAGGGGTTCAAGGGGTACAGAC
>JAJOOH010016247.1:0-20863 GCA_029582605.1 Solanum gracilifrons
ACAAGATTGAAGAGCATAAAAGCGGTTTGCTTTTGAGCATTGGAGTTAGACCCACTTGGAGGAGTGTGTTTGCCTTCTCTCCCCTTGGCCATGAGTACCGGGCAATCTCTCATCTTGTGGCCGCTCTTACCACACCCATATCACCCATTCGAGCCAACTAAACATTTGCCTTCATTTTTTCTACCACATTTTGCACAATTAAGCCTAGCAACATAAGAACCACCACTATTATGTCCTTGTGGTTTAGGGTTGGAAACCCTATCCTTGTCAACCCTTGGGGTACTAGAGGAGCCTTGATTGGAGAATCTTTGCTTGAACCTTTACCGACCTTGCCCATTAGACTTAGTATTGGAAAAATTCCGTTCACCGGTTCTAGCTTTTTTCACTTCCCTTTTGTTGCCTTAGAGATTCTCACCCTCCATTTGTTGGACATACACCATAAGACGTGAGAGATCCATGTCATGAAGGAGCATTGCCGTGCGGCATTATTTTCTTATCACCTTGAATATACCTGTCACATACCTATTCATCTCATCCCTTGGATCCGCCACAATAGATGGAGCATACTTGGAAAATTCGATAAACTTTAGAGGATATTCTTCAACACTCATACCTCCTTGACGAAGGTTGATAAATTATTCCACCTTGTGCTCTTCTCTCGGGGAAAGAACCTATCAAGGAATGCTTTCTTGAACACCTCCCAATCTATGGGACCCGCTTCTACTGGCCTATTCTTCTTCTATTGAGTATACCATACTTGGGACACTCCCTTCAATTTATAAGCGGCTAGCTCCGCTTTCTCTATAGAAGTCATCCCCATGGCATCAATTATCTTGTAGACCTCTTCCACAAACTCTTGAAGATCTTCACCCACTTTGGAACCGAAGAACATAGGAGGGTTCATTCTTGTGAAATCTTCTAACTTTGAAGACACATAGTTCACATTAGGGTTTCCATGAGCTCCAACATACCTATTGGGTTGAGCCGTCATGGGTTGAGCCAATGTTAGAAAAGCCGACCTAATCTCCATATTTGTCATAGCCAGAGTATCAACCAGCGCTTGCTTATCTTGAGGAGCTTGATTATCTTGAGGAACTCCTCGGTTCACATTCTCCTCCTCCACCCTTCTAGCATTTGCCCTACGTGTATTCATTTCTTGAAGACACAAGAGAATGATTAGAAGAGGAACTTTTATAGAGTTAAACTCTAAGGCACGACTAAAGAGTAATGAAAGAAGTGTAACTTCCTAATATCTTATAGCCTCTCATTCATAAATGTGGTGCGTTTCACCCTTATGGATAAGAATCTACTAGACGTGGCTTATGAGACATCATCCTAAAATCATTCTAAGCCTTTTGCTCTGATTACCAAGTTTGTCATGACCCAGGGTACCCCTAGATGTAACACGGCGTACTCGACCCTGAAGGGGTCTCATACAAGCCCTTAGCATATCATAAACATAAGTAATAGAAATGATGCGGAACTAAAACTTTTACAACCAAAGTCTTTTCATCAAATCAAAAAAGTCTAGACATTGTCTTATTCACCATCTAATACAATTGATTATCAATAAAGGTCACAACCCTTTACAACATAGTTTCAAAAGAGAAAGTAAAGAATGGACTAGAAATGAACAGCTCTCATCCTTGAACCATGAGGACTCACTAAAAGCGTGGAGAGAATCAATCCAAGCTTTGATCAAGAAGGAAGAACACCTCAACAACCGGGCCCTACGCTTATAGAAAATGTAGAAGAAATATGGGTTAGTACAAAATTTGCACTAAGTGTGATAGCCATGCTAGAAATCATTGAAATATGCTAAAAAGGACATTTTGGTTGAAAACCATGCATTTTACCAAGTTTATGAACCATCATGGAAATAAGTGTAAAAGTATAAGATACAAGTATATTCAACATATTGATCATCTCAGCATAAAAGAAACAAACCATAAGTATCCTCAAAGCGTCCTTGTGCAATGTATGAAAAAGATCCCATACTCCTACCCACACCAAGGAAAGCTTATTCAGTTATTATAGTTCATAACTCCAATTCTAGTTCATTTTATCATAGTGGGATTACCTTAAAACTGACATAGACCATGTAAGCTTAATCATGGAATCCAGTGTCTACCCCACATCGAAAAGGGTTTGTCCGACTTGCCTAAGGAAGAACTATACTCTTAACTTAGGTAGATCCACTAGCTAATGACCTATGTGGGAACATAGTTTATGGGATAAGAGGATTGCTACTAGAAAACCCGACCTCTGCTAACGTAAGGGCTTCCATCCCAAGAGATTGTTCCAAGAAACTGATGAGTCCACAAATTGGACTCATTTAGGGATTTATTTTGATAGAAATAGTGTCCTCGAATGCTTATTTTGTCTCAATATCTGATGAAAACTCTTAAGTTTCAGGTATTTGAAGTTTTAATGGAAGCATGGACACTTAGGCGCAAAAAGGAACAAAAAGGCTGAAAAGAACGAAGAAGCTGAAGCCTAAGCATCACTAAGCATCTTTGGCGATTCACTGAAAGGACAGACTCCGCCCTTTGTTCCAGTATGCGAAGCCCTGAAGGAAGAGGATAAAAAAGGTGATGAAAGGAGCAGTCGACACTTCACCAAATAGTTTTGTGAAGCAGTACTATACCGCCCAATGGTCCAGAACGTGGAAATGTTGAAGGCAAGCACTAAACGGCGATGTGACAGAAGAAGGGCGAGTCGCTGAGTCATTTGGCGACATCGACTAACCTCGCCGAAAGATCCGCCATCACTATTTTCTGAAGTCTATAAATACTAATCTTGTTATTAATTTAGAGAGTTTCGAATTATTATTATTATTTTCAGAATAGAATAGTACTTTTTGGATATTTTCTCTCAATTTTGGATAGGGTTTTGTGGGAGATTTGAAGAGAGAAGGATTTCATCTTCCCCAAGTTAGAAGTGGGTCTTCTCCATTCTTCTTCCTTTGCTTAAATCAAGGTTTAATTTCTTATATCCATTTGATTTTAGTATCATTTTAGGTGTATTTTGTTATTTCATGATGTGTGGCTAAAAACCCCCATTCTTTGGGTGTGATTTAGCAAATATGTGTTGATATTATTGTTGGGTCTTGCTTGTTGATAAGTTAGATGTAGTTTAATGGTGATTTCACCTAGTGGTTGTGGTTTAATCTAAAGGGTTTGTAGTTGCAAATACAAAACCACCCATGTGTTTTCGGCTTGCCTGAGAGGGAGGTTGCGAAACCAAGACTACTAGACTAATGGCCTAAGGAGTGGGTCGACATGAGGTTCATCCCGAGAGGGTGAACCCTAGTCCCATATCCTAACACTCAGCTCGAGAGAGTGAGTGGGGTAAGGCGTAGGCTGGTCTTCATGCAGCAAGTGGGTGTTCGAGAGGAACCCATTTGAAATGGGGTAAGTTGCCCGAGAGGGAACTTATTTCCATCTAAAGCTTAGCCTAGTCACTATTATCTTGCAAATTTTCTATCGAAAGCATGTACCAAATGATTTATCTCAACTTGTATTGCGGTCACACCCCAAGAACTTGTCCCCATACTTGATTTTCTTATTAGTTTTTGCTGTTTTTACTACTTGTGACAACATCCCCAAATCGATATTTGACACTTTTGAGTCACCCCTTTAATTTAATATGTTGTTAATCGTTAATGTCTTTAGCTATGACTAGTTTGAACTTAATTTTATTTTCCTATTAATTCTCAAAACCACTCCCTTGGGACACGACCCTAACCTTTATTTGGGTTACTATATTATCGACGATCATAGACACTCGTACCGTAAGTTAGTGTCGTTGGTCATGATAAGCATCAGAAATCCGGCCACTACTATAGTGAGGGCTTCCATCTCATATCACTATCCACTCGGTGCTAAGCATAACTCCCATTGAGTTTATATTAAGTCTTGACTTAACTTTATAATTATGGAAGAATGTCTTGACACTCAATCCAACAAACTCATTCTAAAGCTCCTAGATTAACTAGGTGAGACTAGTCTTCAAACCTTAGAATCATCATATGTGACAAACCTTTCACATCATATCATATTCATACATAAATGTGTTCATAAGGATAACAACCCAACACAACAATAACTAAATCATGATCATATTCACCTTACTGTCAAAGTGCTCTTATGACCCGTACATAGCCCTCATAATCATGCATAATCAAAATATCTTGCCCTTTCAACGCCACAAGCCATCAACATATCCACAACTACTAAAATAGACATAATTGATAGCATGATTCAAGTAACCCATCTATAAAAAGCATAATCTCATATAAATCCTTTTTGAATCAACAATTCAAATCATAAGATCCAAATTTGGGGAAGTTTGGGTTTACATGGGTTCTTGAAGGAATTCATCATAAATCAACAATAAATCATCAATTCATCATAAATCAACCTTCAAAATATTGAAACCAAACCCTAACTTTCGGGAAGTTACTAGTTTTGAAATTGGATTTTGAGGGACTTCTTGGATGGAAATTATCCAAGAATGACGACTACCATACCTTAATAATGAGTTCTTGAAAGAATTTGAGTGAAATCTCCTTGAATCTTCAAGCCCTAGCTCCAATTCCACTCTTCTTCTTCTTTGAGTTTTAGAGAGAGAAATATTGTGAGGAAGATGAAGTTCTTGGGTTTTCTTTTTGATTCTAGAAAAGTGACTTAATAGAGGGAAATTTAAGTTTGAAAAGCTTATATACTTATTAGGAAAAGAGTAAAACATTGTGGAATCAATTTTAGAAGAATAAGTAGAGACCCATAAAGTTTTAACTTAAAACTACTAACCTGCGTGACTTGGCTCGCCAAGTGCACTAGGAAACACGCCTAATGGACCCTTGGCTCGCCTAATTTTCCAGAATGCGTCCCCAATGAGGCAGCCTATTAGGGGATGGGGAGGTCCCATGGGTGATGCGCCAACATAGTAGGCGGGCCCCGACCTAGCTCGCCTAATTTTCCAGTAGCTAGGTCGTGGGGACTGCCCACTAGGTGACCCCAAGTGGACATGGGCGACTCGCCAAGTCCCTTGTGCGACCATGCTTCCCCTTCGCCAAAAGGTCCAAAGAAAACCAAGTTTTCCTTCACTCTTTCTTGATAGTTTAGGCCCTTGCTCTCTTCCTAGACTTTTACCCCTTTCATTTTAGTTCTAATTTAGTCTAAACATTTTCGGAATGTTACACTAGCCCTCACGTTTAGCTCTAGGGTAGCCTACTAGATTCCGGGGTGTAACATTATACCCCCCTTGGGAATATTCGTCCTCAAATGACGACCTAGGCGACACCTTATGAAATTTGAAGACTCAAGACTAGCAGCCCATCATGCATGAAACATCAAAATAATGCACAATTCAAAGGGGGAAATATCAACTCCATCTAGAAACATATTCAATGCAAATTCAAGGGAGTAGGAACTACATCTATCAATCCAATTATGCATGAACTCTATATTTCTCATATTCATAGGAGGAACTACCTTTTCCAGCTGAGTAGTGCTCAACACAACATCATGGAGCCAATATGCCAATACTCTCAAAAGCATACTAAAGCATGTTCATTAACAAATCTTATGAAATCAAATAGGCAACTCATACTAACATGCACAACAACATGAGGAACATAAATGATGAAAACTCATTTTCTTACTAAACATGAATTTCATCAAGGACATGCATAGAATAAGGAAATCATGGAATAGCTCATATAACACACATGACTCCCAAAACAAGGAAATTCTGGAGGAATTACTTACCTCAAACTTGAATAGAAGTAGAAGGAAAGAGATGAGGATATCGTGATTTCATATCGGCCTAGGCCTCCCAAGTAGCACCTCAACTAAATGGCTTCTCCATAAAACCTTCACGGAAGCGACTTCCTTGTTTCTCAACCTCTTGACTTGCCGGTCAAAGATCTCTACCGGAACCTCTTCATAGGAAAGGCTCTCATCAACTCCCAACCCTTCTAAAGGAATAATGGACACTGGATCCCGAATACACTTTTTAAGCATAGAAACATGAAATGCCGGGTGAACCGGAGCCATCTCATTTGGCAAGTCCAACTCATAGGCAACTTTCCCAATATGCTTCAAAATTTGATAGGGGCTTACATACCGGGGAACTAAGTTTCCCCTTTTTGCCAAACCTTCATCACATTCTTCATGGGTGAGATTTTCAAATAGACTCAGTCACCAATTTCAAATTTTAAATCCCTTCTCCTCACATCAGCATAAAACTTTTGCCTACGTTGAGCTGTTTTCAACCTCTCTCTAATGAGCCGCACTTTCTCAATAGCTTTATAAACCGATTCGGGACCAATAAGGGCAGTCTCACCTATCTCAAACCAACCAACTCGGCCTTGGGTAGTTTGCACTATAATCACTTCCTTGGTTGGCTAAGAAGTTTACTTCCTCATTGTACATCGCTTCAAACTTGGCTTATTCGAGGTCACACCACCAACACCGACATCATTAACGCTCCTAGTACCAGTACCCATGACGTTCTTGGCCAAAATGTCAAGCTGAGTCATCATCTTTGCCATGTTTTGGTCCCTCTCTTGATCTTTTTCAATCTGTTCTTTGGTCAATTTAAAAGTGAGAGGGGAGACCTGATCTTCAAGGGTGTACCATGCTCGGTTAATTTTGGTCATGCCATCCAAGAGTTGGGTTGCTATCACATAAGGCCGTTGCATTAAAACTCTCGGAGAAAGTTGAGCAGCCACTCCCTTGTTCATGAAGTTAAGGCGTTAAGGCTTCGGTAAAAGTATTGCCGCAAAATGTTGTCAGGCAATCCATGAGTTTGGCATTGCAGCACCAACTTTTTAAATCGTAGCCAAGTCTCATGGATTAGCTAACTCTCCAAACGCTTGAAGCTTTGGATGTTGTCCCAAAGAGTTATCATATTCGAAGGGGGAAAGAATCGCACTTGAAATGCGGTAATGAGCTCTTCCCATGAAGTGATAGAATCTCTTGGCAACTCAGCCAACCACTTACACGCTTCTCCCATTAAAGGAAAATGGCCCGCAAACATCAACAAAATTCCTTATATGCTCATGGGGATCCTCATGAGCCAACCCACCAAACAACACCTTCAATTGTAAGAGCCGCAACATGGTGCTTGTAATGTGGAACACAATGTTCCCTTTAGTTGGAGGCAAGCAAATGACACCAATTCCACCCACTAGATTTGGGTCATTGGCATTCGATTCATTGACATCATTGAGATTTCCGATGTCATCCTGGTGGCCCACTTGGCTACCATTGCTTCTGTTGACACTAATTTCCCCTGTTCTAAACAACCACACACAAACCAAAACCAAAAATAAGTTGATTTAACAATGACTAAAAAGAACAAAATTCAACTTCACCAAAAGAATTTCAAACAACACCACTCCCCTACAACGGCACCATTTTAATTAACGTTTCAAGGACACTTTATCCAATTATAAGTGTGAATGATCGCTAGTTAGTATAAAACCCAAATAAATAAGTTTGTGGTCGAATCCCACAGGGAGTGGTACGTGTTTCAGATTCAATTGGAAAGTATGAACATATTCAAATCAGTCATAGGAATAAAAATTATCGAATAAAGACATCATTCAAATTAAGGGTGACACGAATGTCAAATGGGGTTTTTAGTTTTGATAAACATCTACAAACAGTCATAATCAATGAAAATTAACACTAATGAGACAGGTTCTTGGGAAGTGATCGATTATAGGAAATTATAGACGTATGGGTAATTGCAACTATTAGTAAATATCTAGATCTTAGTGAGTAAGCTAGGCTATAGGTGAGGTAAAATTTTTCTCGAACAATTTACCCCGAATCAAGTGATTTGTGTCGAACATCAACAAACATTCAAAATAAGAGAAACCCACACCTTAGTCCATTCGCTCTCTCGAGCTGAGTGTGTGGGATTGAGTTTAGGATTCACTCTCTCGAGCTGAACCCAGGTCAAGCCAATACCCACTGACCATCAACCAATAATTTTGGTTCTAAAACCTCTCTCTCTCGCAAGCCAAGAACACAAACCTTGAACTACATTTGCAACTACAATTCCTAAATTAAACCACAATTACTAATTAAACTCACTTCTAAATAGCATTTAAACTAACAATTAAAATACCCATAAATTAAATCAGCCCATAATCATATGATCATACCCCAAGAATTAGGGTTTTAGCTAGACATTATAAAAAGGTAAAACAATTACCAAATTGATTATCCGTCAACTGGGTAAGTATAGTTTCGTCCTTACAATGCTCTAATTCGAAGAATCTCAAAGACCCACTTCCAATTTCTCAAAAGTGAATTTCTTCAATCCCTCAAAGCTAAAGAAAAACTAGAGAATAACTATCTCCAGGTGCTCAAAACTCAATAATAGATTGTTCTAAAAAGTATTTGATACTAAACTAAATGTTCAAAAACGTATTTATAGTCGCCAAAAATGTGTTGCGAAGAGTCACTCGGCGAAGTAAGTCGGGGTCACCGAACCACTCGATGAGCCGCCCTTTGGTTTATTCCATCGCCCTTTTGCCATGGTACTCAGCATCCTCCAGGTGTGTAACTTTGGGTGATCTGGCACTGCATCAGGAACTACTCGGCGATCCGCCGACTGTTCCTTTTCATCGCCACCTTGGTTTTCCTTCAGGGCTTGGCACACTGGAACTTTAGGTTGTCAAATAGCCATTCGGCGATTCGCCAAGTGAACTTGGTGATCAGGCTGCCTTTCTTCATCTTTTCAGCCTGTTCTGTTTTTTTTTGCTGGTTAGTGTCCTTGCTTTGTTCCTCAATCCATAAACCTGAACATTAAGGGTTCTACATCAGTTATTGGCACAAATTAAGCATTTGAGGACACTAATTCTATATAAACAAAGCCCTAAATGAGTCCAAATCTCGGACTCATCAGCAAGCTTATGAAATGTTGAGAGAAGTAAGAACTTCATTTGTGAGAGTGAGTAAAATGTTTGAAAATAGGCCTAGTCTTTAATATAATTGCTTGAGTGAAAGGCTATACTTAACACAGATGTGTAAGAGCATTCATGGCATATGTTTGGGGTTCATCTATTTGGTGTGTTTGTATAATTTTGCATTAGCCCAGAAATATAATAAAAGACCTTCTTTGAGCATATGTGTTGTAAATTGGTGTATCATGGAGAGATAGTAAAAATTTTAAGTGTTGAATCCAATTCGAACTACAAAAGCTTGATTAAATATGTTTGGTTAATTTTAAGGTGGGTTGATAAGTCCAATGATTAGAAAAGCGAGTTAATGGTTTAAATATTGTTCTAGGACGCACAAGGGTTTAAGTGTGGGGTGGTGATCTTAGGCATATCTATATGCCAAAGTTGCCAATAAATACCCAAATTGGGATTGAATTTAAGAATAATCTTGAGACTATTGATGTTGTTTTGTTTAACTTATGATAATTGTGCACTAAAACACATGATTAGGTGTTGCAGAAACTTTCGAGGTAAATGGAGTTTATGTGAGGAAAGTAGAAGCGAGAAAGCATGAAAATAAATGAAGGAAGAAAGCACCAAGGGCTGGCACACTGTCTGGCGCAAGGGGTCAAGGACACCACGATAAAAGTGCAATCCAAGCGTACTATCTGATGCGGAGTGCCAATGCCAGTACGACATAAGAGCTTGCCAGGCGCACTACCTGGTGTGGTGATGAGTCCACAAATTGGACTTATATATTCTAATAGAATTGTGTCCTCAAATGCTGATTTTATCTCAATATCTGATGAAAACCCTTAAGTTTTAGGTATTTGAAGTTTGAAGGAAAACATGGACACTACTTCACAAAAAGGACCGAAAAGGGTGAAAAGAATGAGAAAATGATGGCCTGAGGATCGCCGAGTCCACTTGGCGAGTCGCCGAAGGGTCTCACTTCGCCTTTTGGTCCAGTGTGCTAATCCTGAAGGAAAGGATCAAGTCGGCGGAAAAAGGGAGCAGTCGGCGCATCGCCGAGAAGTTCTGCAAAGCAGTACTATGTCGCCAATTAACCCAGAGCACGATGATGCCGAAGGATGGTGCAAAATGGTGATGAACTACACCAAATAGAGAATCGTCGAGCTGATCGGTGATTCTGACTAATGTCGCCGAATAGTCCGCTGCAACACAGATCTTTGAAAACTATAAATACTCGTTGAGAGTTATAGCTTAGTAATAAGATTTTAGTATCACAAGATTTTCAGTGTGAAACAATTACTATAATTTTTAGTACTTTTTCTCTGAGTTTGAGAGGGTTTTAAAACTTAAAGAAGAAGAGGGTTTCATCTCCAAAGATTTGGACTTGGGTCTCTTGGATTCTTCATTCTTGGCCTATAATAAGACTTAAATCTTCATACCCATTTGAATGCAAGCTCATTTAGGTATAAATTTCTATCTCTTGATGTGTAGCTATAAAAAACCCATTCTTGGGTTGATTTAGCAAATATGTGCTGATATTATTGTTGGGTTTTGCTTGCTGATAGGTTAGATGTATTTTAATGGTAATTTCACCTAGTGGTTGATGTTTAATTTAATAGGTTTGTAGTTGCAAATACAAAACCACCTATGTGTTTTCGGCTTGCTCGAGAGAGAGGTCGCAAAACTAAGACCGCTAGATTGATGGCCTAAGAAATGGGTCGACATGAGGTTCAGCCCGAGAGGGTGAGCCCTAGTCCCATATCCTAACACTTAACACGAGAGAGTGAGTGTGGATAAGGCGTAGGCAGGCCTTCATGCGGTAAATGGGTGTCCGAGAGGAACCCATTTGAAACGGGGTAAGTTGCCCGAGAGGGAACTTATTTCCATCTAAATTTTAGCCTAGTCGCTATTATCTAGCAAATTTCCTATCGAAAGCATGTACCCAACGATTTATACCAATATATATTGAGGTCACACCCCAAGAATCCCTTCTCATTCATAGATTTCTTTGTTACTTTTACTGTTTTTGCTATACTTGTGACAAAACCCCCAAATTGATATTTGACACTTTCTGTGTCCCCCTTTAATTCACAATATTTTTAATTGTTAATGTCTTTAGCTACGACTAGTTAGAACTAATTTTATTTTTCTATTAATTCTCAAAACCACTCCCTTGGGACTCGCCCCAACCGTTGGTTAGGTTATTATACTATTGCACGATCGTAGACACTTGCATCGGAAGTTGTGTCGTTGATTACGCAAACATCAAAATGGCGCCGCTTCCGGGGAGTGGTGTTATTTGAGAATTCTTAGATTAATAGAATTTTTGTTCTTCTTAGTTGTAGTTTACTCACTTAATCTTTAGTTTAGTTTTGTTGATTTGTTTGTATCAAAATAGAGGAAGTGAGCATGATGAGCTATACTCGTGAGCCAATGGAGTTTCCCCCATTAGAGGTAATGATGTTTCGGGATCGTATTCTCACCTTCAAACAATTGGAGGGTGAACGGATCCACAAGTCATGGGCAAGGTTTAATGAACTGATCAATCAATGCCCAAATCATGACATTCCCAGCATAGCTCTCCTTGACTGTTTCTATAGAAATCTAGGTCTTGGAAATAAGAGATTGGTCAACCAATTCATTTCGGGAGGCATCGCAAAACAACCAGATATGATAGCAACTCAATTGCTTAATCAAATGGCTGAAACGAATCAAGAAGTAGAAAAGGACTACATATTGGCCGCCTTAATGACTCAGATAGATGAGTTGGCTAAAAAGATGGTGAAGATCGAAGTCCAGTGTAAGAGGAAGAATAAATACATCTCTTCTCATGAGCGAAGACGTCTCAAGGACAATAAGGTTAAAAGTCTTGAGGAAATGCTCTCAGTCATTCTCCATAAGGTGACTGAGCAAGATAGAAAGCTGAAAGAAATGAAGGAAGACATTGAAGGAATGAAACATATGATTTGGTCTCATTCCAGAGCTGTCCAGCTGCTAGAGAACCTCATGGATTATGCGTCACCCGATCTCCACCCACAACAAAACGGGGGGTTTCCTGGTGATACTAAGGCTAACCCCAAAAATAGAGTTTGAGTACTGCTTTACATCATGCCATGACGTTACCTAAGACGCTATTTGGGAGGCAACCCAAAACCTTTAAATGCCTGTAGTATGTTATTATCAAAATAAAGGTGTCTTGGTTTTGTAGGATTGGGCATGAACAATTTGTGAAAAGTACAGGATGAATTACACAAGTCCAATTGGCGAATCGCCGACTAGATCGGCGATCTCGATAAAGACTGTCGTTTGAACCCTCACCTTGACTGAAGGTCCTGTAAAACTCGGCGAGGTAGATAGACACTCGGCGAATCGCTGAGTAGCTGATTGAAAGCAACTAATGTCGCCGAATGGGTGAGATCTGAATGGTTTTTATAAAGCCATGGGCTTTGACTTTCAACCTTTTCACATTCTCTCACTCTCGATTTTTGCAAAATCGCACCTACTTAGTATTTTCAAAATTTTCGTATCTCTTGAGTATTTTAGCTGATTTAGTAGAGTTTGGATCTGCACTCATCTGTTGCCTACCATCACAGTCTTGACTTGATCTGCCTAAAAGATTAGTCCTCAAAACCCTGCATTTAATTGTGATAATTATACTCTCATTGTAAGAAATTTTATCCCATGTCGTGTACTGTGCGTTTATGACAAATTTAGACTATTCAAGTGCCTCTTTTAATTTGCTAGTTTAACCCATATGCTCTAAATTTTGGAATCCCATTCTAATGATTTAGCATGAATGAAATTTTATGAGGTGCTCCTGCATACTGTTTAAGTTGAGCATTGGGAAAAATTGTAAGCTTGGTCAATCTAGTGTATGTTTTGATTTTGTTTTCGGGAGTTGTGGGTTGAAATCGAGAAGATAGATGGGAAATAGGCACGATGAGCTGATTGGAAAGCTAGGTCCATCTTGCCAAACCACTCAGCGGTTCGCCTATTGACCCCATCTCACATTTAATTTCATGCTACTTAAGACACGGATTCTGAAGCTTTCGGCGAGAAGTCTCATATCGCAAAAAAAAAACATTCAGCGAATCACTGAAAGTATCCTCAATTACTCCTTGTCTGCACCCCCATACCTTTGTTGCACTGTAACTTTCGGCAGATAAAGCACTGCTCACCAAAGCAACTCGGCGATTCGCCGATCTATTCGGCGAGATAATTTGCAATGGTATCCCCATGAATTTGATTTAGTTGTTTTTAACTTTTTCCCAAATTCTTTCCAGAAATGGCTAGAACTAAAGTTGCAAGAGCAAGCAGGTCACCTCAAGGTAAAACAAAAGGGATTAAAATCAACGAGGATGCAACTGCACCCAGAAGCAAGGTTGCTAAACTTTCCACAGTTGGTGGGAAATGCAAGGGCAAGAATAAGATCTTTGAACTGTCAGATGCAAGCACTGACAGTGATAGCTTTTATAGAAATGACCCTAACCAATCTGGAAGAAAAGATGTGGGTTCAGATGAGGATGATCTGTTAATGGCACAAAGGGCTGAGCAGCGAACTAAGAAGCTGAATGATCTATCCAAGATCAGGAATACCCAGCTTACCACTCCTACATCTCCAGTTTCAGAGCAGGAAATGGTGTTAGCGCCTCCAGTACAGGGTCCTCCGCCTAAGTCAATGAATCGAGTGAAAGCTGAGGGACTAAGAACAATTCTGGAGGAAAAGAGGTTGTCCATAGACTTGGTTATAGACAGACACCCAGAGATAATGGAATGCCTGAGATACCATAAGTTCTAAATTTTCACCAAGCCCCGCGGCCCTTATATCCCAAACTAGGTAAGAGACTTCTATAGTGCATACAGTGCACTAATACCCCAGAAAAAGTAGCTAGCAACAGCCTTCAAAAAAGTAAACTTTGTAGTTGTTAGAGGCAGGAGGGTGAAGTGTGATAGTGAGGCGATTAACGTAGTCTTGGGCATGTCCATGAATATTGGAGATCACTGCCAACACTTGATCAGAATAAAGAAACTGGATGAGATGAAAAAGTGGTTAGCCCCACTAATTTCAGACGAGACTCCGAAGTGGTTGGCGGAAGGAGTTTCGACTGAAAAGAAAGAACTAAACATCGCAGCAAGGTTCTGGTTCAGTTTTATCAGCAGCACCATCATGCCGTCCTAGAATGAATTAATTCTTCGCCTTGCCAAGGCAGCTTGCCTGGGTTGTATCATAGAGGAGACCCGAATAAACTTGGGAGAAATCATCGCTTCAGAGATACTCATGCGTGCAAGGCAGAGTCAGACCTCACTTCCATTCCTAGTATTGATCACATTATTATACAAACAAGATAGGGTACCTCGGGATGCCAAGAAGGATATGGAACTGATTCCCATAGCCTCTACCGATATCCGGAGGATCGAAGCTGAGTACCTTAAGGATTAAGCAGAAAGGAAGAAGGCAACATTGGTGGAGTTAGTAAACACAGAATCATCACCTGCAGAGGCAACTCCAAATTCTTTTGCTGCCGCAAGGTCTCCTGGACCTACTATTGTTGCTGCTATCTCCCGGCCTTCACTCACCCAGGCTTCCCTACTTCGGATGGGACAACTTGCCTTTTCTTCTGATCGTCGGGCTGCCAATCTTTAGGCTTCTATTCCAAGCATGATCCAGAATGCCCTAGTTAATGCTGTGACACCTCTGAGCACTATCATTAATGCCTTAGCGGCCAGGATAGTAGTGTGTGAGCACAACCAAGAGGCCATATATGAGGTAACAACTTTAAAAGCTGCCATTGCTGAGCTGCGAAAAGATGTAAACCACCTGAAGTCTACCGATATATCCATGGTTTTTGGAGCAGGGGAAATTCCAGACGTGCCTAAGATGCCTCAGACCACCATTGGACACGGGAATAGAGTGGAGAAGACAGTCGATTCTGAGTCAGAAGCAGAAATTGATGAAGAGACACATGAGGAGGTTAAGAGAGCTGCATATGAAGACCTGACCGAGATGGAAGCAATTATGATGGATGCTGTTGTGCAGGCCTCCCTAGCATATGTTGTTGGATTTGACGGAGCTTGTCCTTCTGGAAGTCACTCCGGCCACTGATGCCCAGACAGATGGAGTGACTACTTAGACAGGATCCCCTCTTTACCTCCCTTTTTATCTTTCTTTACCTTGCCTTTTGGATTCTGTGATAATTGCATTTGAGGACAAATGTTTTTATTTGTGGTAGGGTGAGGCTTACCTTTTATGTGCTATTTGTGATTCGTGTTGTGTATTTATTTGGTCTGTTCTGTTTAAAATTATTTTTACACTGCTTTTCGTGGATGTTTGAGCTTATAGCTCACCTTTTGTTTTAAAATTACAAAAATGATTTTGACCCATCTGAAATTTTTTGCCACCTCTCCTGTGTTGAATATGGCTGTTCTGTTGCAAAATTTAATTCTCGGTTCCGATCAATACCAATGACTTGAATAGTGCTCTCAATCGAATGAACATGAATGTGCGGCTACAATGAGACCAAATGAAGTTGCATAGACAATAGTGAACTCTTTGCATCTCGTTGTGATTAGCCATTTATCGAATTAATTCTCTTGTAACGACCGTTGCACACTAGCGAAAAGATGTGGTCTTGTTTGACTTAAGTGTTGATGCCTTGTGTGATGAGCTTACTTTGAACCTTGCATGAATAAATCTAGAATTTTCCCCGTTAGTCTGATTGATTTAGTAAGGTGTACTCCTGAAATGATCTTAGGCAAATTTTGAAGAGTGTGAGACAAATTTGACATATACCTCTTTGGTGGCCTACCTGTGAGCGTGTGAAACTCTCTTGAACACCCTTTGAGCCTTACCTTTCCTTGGAAGTACGTTGATGAACCCTAGACCTTACTTGACCCACTACCTATAATCCTCTTGATTTGTGGTTTAGTGAATAACCAACTTAGGCCAAAAACCTAAGTTGGGGTGTGGTGAAAAGGAAAAGGAGAAGTCAAGAAGTGCAAGAAAAGTCTCCCTTAACCCATGGTGTTGCGGAACAATGGAAACCCTCCAAAAAAAAGTTGTGGAATAAAAGTACAAAAGAAATTGGGTTTCCAAGCAATCCTTGGAGGTGAATAAAAAGATGACTTAGAAGCACTAGAAAAAGAATTGATAAATGAAAAAGAAGGGAATGCCTTGAGAATACCACATCTCATGAGGAAAAAGGTCACTGCGCCTAAATGACCATACATTTGCACTCAGCTCCATTACAAGCCTTAGAAAGACCTTTTGATCTTAAGTAAGCCGAACCGTATATCGATTGGAAAGTAAGGGCAAGCGTATGGGTGAAAACATGCATTTTGCTCCTCTTTTTGAGTGTGAGCGTTGCATCTGATTCCTGATCTTGAATCGATTAATCTATGTGTGTGAATATGGAATCATTCTTTATGTGAGGGCATTTAGATACTTTTTGTTGAGTTTGAACTTGCACAAGTAGAAGGTATTGCGAGCATGAGAATCTTTGGTAATCGTGTGCCATAACTTGAATCTTTGAGTACACAATTGATCTTTGCATGAGTAATTTGAGTCTTGTTGTGTATGTTCATGATTTAGTCTTGTGTAGCACTATTTGAGACATCCTATTTGAACTGCTGAACTTGAGTTTTGCTTGAGGACAAGCAAATGTTTAAGTTCGGGGTGTTGACGAGTCCACAAATTGGACTCATTTAGGGCTATATTTTAATAGAAGTTGTGTCCTCAAATTCTGATTTTATCCCAATATCTGATGAAAACCCTTAAGTTTCAGGTATTTGAAATTTGAAGGAAAGCATGGACGCTACTTCACATAAAGGAATGAAAAGGGTGAAAAGAAAGAGAAAATGATGGCATGAGGATCGCCGAATCCTCTTGGCGAGTCGCCGAAGGGTCTCACTTCGCCTTTTGTTCCAGTGTGCTAATCCTGAAGGAAAGGATCAAGTCGGCAAAAAAAGGGAGCAGTCGGCGCATCGCCGAGAAGTTCTGCAAAGCAATATTATGTCACCCAATGACCCGAGCACGATGATGCCGAAGGATGGTGCAAGATGTCGATGAATTACACCAAAGGGTCAATCGCCGAGCTGATCGGCGATTCCAACTAATGTCGCCAAATGGTCCGCTGCAACACATATCTTTGAAAACTATAAATACTCATTGAGAGTTATAGCTTAGTAATCAGATTTTAGTATCACAAGATTTTCAATGTGAAACAATTACTATAATTTTTAGTACTTTTTCTCTGAGTTTGAGAGGGTTTTAAAACATGAAGAAGAAGAGGGTTTCATCTCCAAGGATTTCGACTTGGGTCTCTTGGATTCTTCATTTTTGGCCTGTAATAAGACCTAAATCTTCATACCCATTTGAATGCAAGCTCATTTTGGTATAAATTTCTATCTCTTGATGTGTGGCTAAAAAACCCCATTCTTAGGGTGTGATTTAGCAAATATGTGTTTATATTATTATTGGGTTTTGCTTGCTGATAGGTTAGATGTATTTTAATGGTGATTTCACCTAGTGGTTGTGGTTTAATTTAATAGGTTTGTAGTTTCAAATACAAAACTACCCATGTGTTTTCGGCTTGCTCGAGAGAGAGAGGTTGCAAAACCAAGACCGCTAGACTGATGGCCTAATGAGTGGGTCGACATGAGGTTCTGCCCGAAAGGGTGAGCCCTAGTCCCATATCCTAACACTCAGCTCGAGAGAGTGAATGGGGTAAGGCATAGGCTGGCCTTTATGCGGGAAATGGGTGTCCGAGAGGAACCCATTTGAAATGGGGTAAGTTGCCCAAGAGGGAACTTATTTCCATCTAAAGCTTAGCCTAGTCACTATTATCTTTCAAATTTCCTATCATAAGCATGTATCCAACGATTTATACCAATATATATTGCGGTCACACCCCTAGAATCCCCTCTCATTCATAGATTTCTTTGTTATTTTTACTGTTTTTGCTATACTTGTGACAAAACCCCCAAATTGATATTTGACACTTTCTGTGTCCCCCTCAAAACCACTCCCTTGGGACTCGACCCCAACCTTTGGTTGGGTTATTATACTATTGTACGATCGTAGACACTTGCATCAGAAGTTGTGTTTTTGATTACACAAACATCATGAGGCGCGCCACAACAAAAACTATAGAAGAGTTTACCTGGCGCACTGTCTGGCATGGTGCCCCAACCCATGTCCGACGTGCCCATCGAAAATTAAATTAAATTGGACTTCTTGTTGGATTAGATTTAGAATATAGTTTTCCTAACTTCTATAAATAGGTACCTAGTGCTATTTAGTGGGGGTTCAATTACTTTTTGGTGTGCATGATCAAGATCCAAGTTTTGTAATAGGTTTCAATTTTCTAACTCTTTTTTATTTTGGAAATCGCATGAACAATTCTATTTTGCGGTTTTTGAATATTATGAGCTAAACTCCCTTATTCCAGGCTGTAGCTACGGATTGATTGTTAAGTATTAAAGGTTTTTGAATTAATTCTTGGTTATCGTTTTAATTTACTTTTATATTCTTGTATTAGTATTTCCTGCTTGATTACCATAGAAATAAATATGTTGTCTACTCTTAAAATCGGGAGAGGTTAAGGTAGATAGATCAAAGAATATAGAGAGCCTGATCTTCCATTAAGTTGAGTTGATTTGTATTTAGGAGTGACGCTCGGACGAACACCTAGCTCGTTACGAAATATGATGAAATATAAATGCTCGCCAATTAGGACTTCCTATCCCCACTCAACGATGTAGTTAGATAGCTAATTGGAGTAGGCGATTAGAGGTCGGGAGACCATAGTCATATAATTAACCCTGTAAATCAGTAACTTGATAACCTAAATTAGTTCATTGCCTGAGATACGATAAATGAAATCTAACGCATGCTGCAACCCTGGAATTGTCTCTTACTTGCTTAAAACATTGGATTGAAGTCGTTCATAGTAGTTACTTTATTTATTTCATAAGTCGTCGTAGTAATCAACAACATTCAAACTCTTTGAAAGGTTACTTTTGTCAAATTGTGGAATTAAGTTACTAAGTATAAGTTGATCATAATTCCTTTGGGAATGAAAAATCATTTCTAAAGAAACTATATTACTTGCGCGACCACGTACACTTGCGTGTCAATTGGGAGCAACAAGTGCCATAAGAATGTATTGAACCAAGGTTGAATAACATAGAATTCTTCCTCCAAAGAACTTATATCAAACATTTCCATTCAATTGACTCCATCTCTTTGATTTTTAGCTAGCTACAATCCATCCATCTAGTCTCCATTATGATTGGACTCATACTCTTCACATTATTCCATTGAATCCCACACTCTCATTACTAATAAAACATCATAACCATTTTGGCAATTTACCTTACTCTCAAACTGTTACTAGTATCAAAGACCTCTTAGCAAACACATTGTAACCTCTAAATTTTTGAGCTATTGTTCCCTTTCTTCCATGTAAGCATTCCATGACATATATGGATCCAATCCCATGCTCATAGCACCAATTCCAAATCTGTTAGTACCTTTCTATTGAGATAAAGTTATTAAGTCACACCCAAAGTCAACTTCACACAACCTTTCACATACCATATTTCAACTACCATTCTAAATTGTCACATAACTCAAGCTAAACTTAGATAAATCTTTGGTCACTTCTCATAATTTGGTATATTTTAAGCTCGTAACCTCCATTCAACATGTAACACCTCGGAAATCAAGAAGACTAAGAAAGGGTTCAAGAGGGAGTTCCCTAGCCCAAACCTGAGCCATGACATCCTTCATGGAACCCCATCCGGGCCGTGAAGGGCACCATGGCTTGTGGTGGTGCCCGTGGAGGGTAGGAATAATCCATCCCTGGGCCAGCTTCCTCCCACAATCCCCTAGACGGCTCGTAAAGGGCCAGACAACCCATGAAGGTGGGCGTAAGGGTAGTCACGATTTCCTCAGGCCACTAATCAAGGACCACGGCTGCCACCACGACTTGTGAAGCTCTTGACAGCTCGTGAGGGCCTCAATCGGGAGGTTCGCGTCAGCTGTAAGTTGGGGGTGGTTGGGTATTTTCCTAATTATTTTATATTGATTCTACATCGTTATGACCTTACCAGAACCCCTATATAACTGATTTTAACCCCAAAATCAACCCATTCAAGTCATTCTCTAAAGATTTTAAAAGAAGAACAAGTCTTCTTCTCAAATATTTCTCTCTCTAGAAAGCTTGAAGAAGAAGGGATTCAACCTAGTGTTTGAAGTCAAGTCTCCAATTCCTCCATTAGAGATAAGTCAGTGGCATTGAGGTATGATAGTGTTCATCCATGGATTCCTTCCATTCATGGAGTTCCTAAATCTCCTTATTTTCAAATATAGAAATCCCCAGTTGAGTTAGGGTTTTTCTTCTACGTTGTGGGTTCTCGTGACTATTGATTTAATTGATGGATTTATGATCTTTTATGCATGAATTGAGTTAATCTCATGTTTTTATGATGATCCCCATGAACCTATGTAATTCCGATGTGTTCCAAGTTATGCTCATATAATGTGGGTTTTGGATTATGAAAGAAGAGTTTTATGAAATTAATCATGAATTAATAGAATTACATGACTTTATGATGAATTCCCATGACTCCATGTCTAACCCATATTTTCTAGATTTTGATAAATGAAAGTGTGTTTTGAACTATGAAAGGTGAATTATGGAATTATGCTTGTTCTTATGAACTGTATGTAAATGTTTTAAGGATGCTTTGAGAGTGAAGTATTAATGATGTTGCTATTGTTGTGTTGTTGAAAAGATTTCTCATTTACACATGTAAGCATGAATTGTAAACGGTTTCTTACATGATAAGGGTTCTTAGGGTTGGAAGGCTTTCTCACCAAAAATAAATCAATGCTAAGAAGTTATTCTAATGATGAGGCAAGAGGCGATT
>JAJOOH010016248.1:0-22223 GCA_029582605.1 Solanum gracilifrons
ATATATATATATATATATATATATATATATATATATATATCCTTCACCTCTTTTTAAAGTTATACCTAGTTCTAATTAGAATATTACATAAACACTCCAATATAATCTCTTAAATTATAATCACAATTTATGTTAAGCAAGTTAGCAATTATCACAACATTTCAAGTTCCCAAAATGAGAGTAAAACATATTGTAGTAATTAAGCAATGGTAAATCGACATGCGAGTCTTGGTTAGTATTTAGGGGTGTTACAGGATACCCCATTTCTTTTGTCCATTTCACAAGCTTTATTTCACCAACTCTTTTCTTTTTCAATCTTTTTCTACTTTAACATTTCTCTTTTCTCTCTATTTTTTTACATGGAGGGGTTCCATCTTTTACAACAAGATCCTTCAAGGGCGGATTTCTCAAACTTCTTGATTTTCTTCCTCTTTTTTTACCACACCTCCAACTTAGGCTTTTGGCCTATGTTGGATATTCAAACGAACCAATACTTCATGATGATCATAGGTGATGAGACAAAGAGGTCAAAGTTGTTCAAGTTTCATCCAAAGAAAAGGATGGGCTCAAATGGTGCTAAGCTAGGTTCACACTCTCACAAGGTGGTCACAAAGAGGTATAAAATTAATTTTGGTTCACTCTTCACATATTGTGCCTAAGATCATCTTAATTGTTTGCTTACATTAGCCAATTGGACTAACGGGGCAAGTTCTAGGTACTACCAAGCACATATTTCAAGGAAATATCACCACACATGACATTCAACACAATCATCAAACAAGACTCTACAATTTTAAGCTATCGTGTAACGATCATCACAAGAAGTCAACTCAACAACCGGCTAGTCACAATGAGTTTCTAGGAGTTCACATATGACTTATGCAACTCAATTTTCCTCATTGGAGCTGTACACATGATGAGTTCGAGATTTTGACTCATTTAGGGCTTTATTTTTATGGTTTAAGTGTCCTCAAATGCCTAATTTAAGCTCTAAACTTATGTTAAAATGGTGATTTGCAGCAATGAAGGCTAAGGAGCAAGGCAAGGACAATACTAGACAAAAAGGAGCGAAAAAGTTGAAGGAAGGCAATCCTGGTGATCGCCAAGACCACTCGGCGAACCGCCGAGTGACTTTTTAGCTCGCCCAAAGTTCCAGCGTACCAGCCTTGGGGAAGAACCTACTTGGCGACAGAAATGGACAGTCGGTGGATCGCCGACCGACTCAGCGACATCAAACTTGATCGCCAAAAGTCACAGAACCCTGAAGTCTAATGGCCAATGCAAACCGGTGATGGAATGGAGCAAAGGACGGATCACCGACCTGGTTGGTGAGGCTCGACTTACTCCGCCTAATTGACCTGAAGGCCAAACATTAAGAAACTATAAATTGAAATTGAAAAAGAAGTTTTAGGAGTTCTGATTCCACAGTTCTTAGAGTTTTAGTTTTATTTGAGTTTTTGAATTCCCATTGTAGAGACTTTGAAGCTTTTGAGACAAAATTTTGAGGAATTGCAATTGGGTTTTTGAATTAATTCAATTTGGAGCATTGTAGAGACTTGGAAACTTTTACCCAGCTCATGGCTAACATATTTGGTAATTATTTCTCTCTTTTGATGATGTGTAGCTAAAACTCCAATTCTTGGGGTGTGATCATGTGATTATTGGCTTAAGTAGCTTATAGGTATTGTTTTTTAATGGTTTAATTGTTATTTTAATGTGGGCTTGATTGATAGCTGAGTAGTTATTCATGAATTGTAGTTGCAAATATAATTTTAGCTTAGTGTTTGGGCTTGCTCGAGAGAGAGATTCTAAAACAAAGGTTATCGATTGATGATTGTAGCGTGTAGATTGTTATGGGTTCAGCTCGAAAGCGTGAATATTAACTATCTCCTACCTATCTAGCTCGAGAGAGTAGATAAATTAAGGTTTTGGGTTGTTTTGTAGTGTTAAGCTTATCAAGGTTCGAGACAACTCGCTTGAACCGTAATAGTTATTCGAGAGAAAACTGTTGCACCTATAGTCTAGCCTACCCACAGTGATTTAGCAGTTTACTAATAAACTTCAATTTACCCATATAGCATAATTAGCCTATAATCGATCACATCCCAATAATTCTTCTCAACATTGTTGAAACCCATGTTTTCACAGTTGTTTTAGTTGTTAATTGACAAATCAATCCCCCCATCTGACATTTGTTATCACCCCTTTAAATTTAACTAAATGTTTTCGATAATTTCTATTCCTACCACCAATTAGATTACATTTCTAACTTCGTAACTGAATTCAAACTTGTACCGCTTCCTGTGGGTTTGACCCAACTCTTCATTGGGTTTTATACTAGATTTTGGTCACCCACATCTAGTGTTGTATGAGGTGGGTTGAGCGTTTATAAGAAATGGTGTCGCTGCTGGGAAGTGGTGTTTAGAATTCTATTATTGAAGTTTAAATCGTAATCTTCTTGTGTTGTAGTTGAATCCACTTACATTGTTTTGTGTTTGTGTTGGCTTACTTGAACAGAGGAAGAAATGAGCGTGAACGGGAGTAATGGTAGCCAAATTGGCCACCAAGATGATATTGGAAATCTAAACGATTTGAGTGACCCGATTTAATTGGGTGGTGTTGGTGCAATACGTCTACCTCCTGTTGAGGGGAATGCTGTCTTCCATGTCACCCCTTTCAATTTAAATAAATGTTTTTGATGATTTCTATTCCTACCACCAATTAGATTACATTTGTAACATCGTAACTGAATTCGAACTTGTACCTCTCCCTGTGAGTTCGACCCCAACTCTTTATTGGGTTTTGTACTAGATTTTGATTGCCCACACCTCGTATTGGATGAGGTGTGGTTGAGCATTTATCAACTGTAGGTATGGTCCGTGGGTGGCCCTGCAGGAGATGGGTAGGAAACTCATGACCCTGGCCTGACCAACGGACCGTTGGCCAGACCACAGTCCGTGGTTCAAAGCCCAAGAACCCTTTCTGACCACCATCGACGGTCCACCAGGCAAGCCGTAGGTTAGTCCACGTTTCGTCGACTGGGGTCCGTAGATGGTGAGTTGGCAGTTAAGTTCAGGGGTAGTTGGGCCTTTTTCTAATTATTTTATATTGGTAGTACGTCATTTTACCCTTCCTTAAGACCACTAAATAAGTGTTTTCAATCCCTAAATTTGCTCATTCAAGTCATACTTCTAAAATAGCAAAAGAAGGTCAATTCTCCTCTCCAAAATATTTCTCTCTATAGAAACTTGAAGAAGAAGAGTTCAATATAGGGTTCCAAGACAAGCCTTCATTCTCACCATTGAAGATAAGCTTTTGGTTTGAGGTATGGTAGTTTTAATCCATGGATTCCTTCCATTCATGGAGTTCCCAAATTCCTCTATTTTCAAAGTTAGAATTCCCCAATTAAGTTAGGGTTTTGTTCAATTGTCATGGGTTCTCTTCATTATTGATTTAAATGATTGAATTATGATCTCTTATGAATGAATTGATGAAGTACTGTGATTTTAAGATGATTTCTCCTATGACCCCATGTAATCCCCATGTTTTCAAGTTATGAATCACACGATGTGGGATTTTGATTGTAAAGGAAGAGTTTTATGAATTAAGCATGTATTGCTAGATTTACATGAATTTATGATGAAATCCATATCTAACTCATGTTTTCTATGTATTGATGATTGAAAGTGGGTTTTGAACCTCAAGAGGTAAATTATGGACTTATGCATTTTCTTATGAAATCAATGTAAATATTTTAAAGATGCTTTGAGAGTAAAGTATCTTTGATGTTGTTATTGTTGTGTTATTGAAAGGGTATCCACATAAAAACACAAAGAAAGATGTGAAAGGTTTTCTCACATAATAAGGATTCTAAGGTTGAAAGCTTTTCCAACCTAATTGAATAAAAGATTAAGAGCTATCCTAATGAACCTAGCTTTGATTGGTTATCAAACGATACCTTTCCGTGGATTATGACTTAGCTTGAATTGTCAAGATGACGTGCCTTTCCATGGATAATAAGAACAAGAAGAATTGACTATTCCGTGGGATTTATGCTTACCACCTAGAGGATATTGAGATGGAAGCTCTCCTGTGAGTAGAGGCCGGGTTTCTAGAAGCAATCTCTTTATTCCTTACCTATGTGCCCCCATAGGATGATTATCTAGATAGACATTAGCTAGTGGATCCACTTTAGCACATATTTATGGTTCTTACCTTGGCAAGTAGGACAACCCTTTTCGGTGTGGGAGACACCGAGAGATCATGTTATAGCTCACATGGTCTCTATGTCGGTTAAGGCTAATTCCATTGATTTAAAGTTTCAAGCACACCTCATCCAATTCTAGGTGTTAACGATCGTAAATCAGTATAATAACTAATTGAGTTGGGGTCGAATTCCACATAGAGCGGTACGTGTCTCAAATTCAATTAGGAAGTATGAATGTAGTCTAATCAGCCATAGGAATAGAAATTATCGACTAAAGACATAATCAAGTGAAAAGGGTGATACAAATGTCAAATGGGGGGTTTTTGGTTTTGATTATCAACTAAAAGAAGTCAAAAACACTAGGAATTATTAATAATGAGATAGATTCTTGGGATGTGATCGATTATAGGCAAATATAGACATATGGGTAATTGCATCTATTAGTACATAGCTAGATATTAGTGAGTAGGCTAGACTATAAGGGAGGTAATTTTCTCTCGAACAATTACCCCGAATCAGGTGATTTGTGTAATTCCCCGAAAACTAGTAAGTTGAACTAGAGAATTTTCGTAAGAGTTTTAGAGTTTGATGAGATGGTTTAAGTCGTAAAAATAATTCCCATACTTTGAATATGGGTTTAAGGGTTAGGGCGTCAAGGTAAAACCCCCCAAGGACCACCCAAAGGGTCCTTGATGAGGACCTCAAAACAACCCTAAAAGCTGTCAAAACAGGCCACCTACGGATGCCATCTACTGGCTGTAGATGGACCCACGCCTGGTAGGTTGGGGTCGTGGGTCAAGGCCTATTATGGCCTGCAAAAATTAAGCTGCAGACCTCACCTACGGAGGTGCAACACGTCCAGTACTTATGGATGACCAGGTCGCCATAAGTACTGATGGAGATCCAGATAAGTGCTGATGGGTGAGATGAAAGGAAAAAGGGAGCATCACGGAATCACTCAGCGATCCCGATCTGGCGTGCCTAAAATTACAGTGGTTGGACTAAGAAGAGGTGAAAAAGGAAGGCGAGATGAAGGAAAATCGGTGAGTCGCCGAACGGTTGGCGAAGCTCGACTTACCTCGCCGATTGGTCCCAAACAACCACACATCAGACTTGCATAAATTGAATTTTTGCAAGAGAGAGAAGGTATTCAAAAACGTAAGGAACACAAGATTGAGAGAAAAAATAGTAACATTGTGGATTTCAAGTGATTTTAGCAAGGTTTTTCATTGAGATTTTGTGATAGAGAAGATTTATTTTATTTTAACTTTCAAATTACATTTACCCAGCTATGGAAAACATGGAAGGTGTTGATTTTCATCTTTTCTCCATGATTGGCTAAAACCCTAACCTTGGGGGTTTGACAATGTGACCAATTGTTGCATTCTACTAAATGGGTGTTATCGATTAGCAATTGTTGGTGTTAATCTGAAGTGGGTCTGAATTATTATGGTGGTTTAACTTCATTATTGCATCTTTGGTGTGATATATTTCAGAGTTTTGTGCTTGCTCGAGAGAGAAGTACGGAACTAATGTAGTAATTTGGCATTCTTAGTAGTGGGTCTTGACGGTTTCAGCTTGAGAAAGTGAAACCCAAGACCCAACCTTTGTATCTAGCTCGAAAGAGTGGATTTGATGAAAACGTGGGCTGGTTAGCTTATGGATAGTGTTGAGGTTCGAGAGAACTAATGAAAATAAAGCAATTGTTCGAGAAAAAGTTGTTTTACTTATAGTCTATTCTACCCGCGACGAATTAGCAATATCGGTAATGATGTACACCCATTAAGTTGAATTTGATAATTGGTTAGTCAATCCCCCCAAGTGTGTTCTAATTATCTGATTGTTTCTTGTTAATACTTTGAAGTGTGTTGGTAATGACATCCTGAAAATTTAATTATTAAACTCTTAACTGTGTGCTGCTCAGCTGCAAAGGTCATCGTCATACTTTTGTACTTGAATTCAAAGAAAGCTACTTTCTGTGGGATCGACCCCAACTCAGTTGGTTGGGTTATATATGATCGTTGACACTTAGAATTGGATGAAGTGTCCTTGAAACGTTAATCAAAATGGCACCGATGCCGGGGAGTAGCGTTACTTAGAGTTCTTTGATCGAAGATTTGACTTTTGAATTTGTTGGCTATAGTTGAACTGGCTTAGGCTGCATTGTGTAGTGTTGGTTGGACTACATAGAAGTAAAAATGATTGAGGAAGAGGTGAATGGTAGTCAAGCAGGTCATCGGGATGGTATCGATGCTATTAATAGTGTTTACAATCCATCTCAATCAGGTGAAATGAGTGCAATTTGTATGCCACAAGCTGATGGAAATGCAATATTTGAGGTCACTAGCACGACTCTTCATCTACTCCAAATGAGGGGACTCTATGGAGGGCTAGAACACGAAGACCCGCATGAACATGTAAGAAATTTTACAGAGGTGTGCAGCCCGTTTTCATTCAAGAATGATTCACAAGAGTCAATCCGGCTTTGGTTATTTTCACTATCTTTAATGGGGGAGGCTAGCAAGTCGTTGGTCGAGTTACCGAACAATTCCATCACATCATGGGAGGAGCTGATTATAACATTCAATGTAAGATTCTTTCTCCCATCAAGGATGATGAAACTTAGAGACGATATTCAAGGTTTCAAGCGATGGGAGAGTGAACCCATCCATGAAACGTGGGTGAGTTTTAAGAAACTCTTACTTAAATGCCCAACTCACGGGCAACCATATGATTTGCTACTCCAATATTTTTACCGGAGTCTTGATTCGGTTAATAAAGGAGTGGCTGATCAATTGGTATGAGGGGGAATAATGTTGCAATCATTTGAGGTGGCTTCATTTCTTTTTGATGCATGACGAAAATAAATCAAGCTTGGTACACTCAAGAGGATCAAGTCTCTCCTATTTGTTTTAGAATGACACAAGAACAACTTGATAAGGAAAGAGAAAGGGATGCAAACATCAAGAAAATGTTGACCCAAATGGAGCTATTACTAGAGCATATGATGGAAAATGTGGGAAAACCCAAGGGGACAAGTGGAGTGTTTAGAGTTGAGGAGGGTTCTTCCTCGAGTTATTCAAAGCCGGGGGAGAATCAATGTTGGAACTCCAAGAGATACGAGGAGGGTTTTTACCCACGCTATTTACAGCGAGGTGGGAATCAAGGTTGAAACTATCACAAAGGGGAAGAACAAAGGAGATACTATCAAGATTGGGCTGAGCAAAGTGATTATTGGAGAAGGGAGGATAACCATGAAGAGGACCACACTCACTCGACTGAGAGCCCAAAATCAAAAGGGAGTGCAAGTAGTCCCCGGGTGAATGATTTGCTATCACGCATCCTTGATAAAGTTGAAGGTTCGGATGATTTGTTGAAAGGGATGAAAGCTGAATTTTCATTATTGAACAATAAAGTGAACTCTCACGCAGATGCAATCAAGATACTTGAAAGTCAGTTGAGTTTACTTTTAGCACAATTGAAATAAAAAATGACAATGGAAGATGATGATAGAGGGCTGACTGTGGTTACTCGTAGTGGAAATGTAGCAATAGGCGATGTGATGGGTAATGAAGAAGCTCAAATGCATGAAAAAGACAAAGCTATGGAGGAAGAAGAGACACCTATCCATCAAAGCATTGCCAAAGGACCACAAAAAGAGATGGAGAAACACAATACAACCCCAAAAGTTATGCAACCTTTACCCACAATATCTCCCCCATTTCCCCAACGTCTAAAGAAAAAGAATGAGGATGAGAAGTTCAAGAAGTTTTTATCGGTGTTCAAGACATTATCAATTAATGTCCCTCTTGTAGAAGCATTGTTGGAAATGCCGGGTTATGCCAGGTTTATGAAGGAGTTAGTCACAAAGAAAAGGAGCTTGAATTTTAAGACAATCGAAGTTTCCCATAGTTGTAGTGCAATTATGACTAAGGAGATGATCAAAGAGAGAAAAGATCCCGGAGCGTTCACCATCCTTTGCACCATCGGCATGCTCCAATTTGCTAAAGCCCTATGCGATTTGGGAGCAAGCATCAACCTAATGCCATATGCGATCTATAAACAACTTCTGTTGGGGGAACCAAAAGCCACAACAATGAGACTCTTGATGGCGGACCGATCAATTAAACATCCTGTGGGGATACTATATGACATCTTGGTAAAGGTTGACCGATTTATTTTCCCAGCTGATTTTGTCATTCTCGATTGTGAATATAGCTGAAATTCCCATCATTTTGGGAAGACCATTCTTGGCAACCGAGAGAGCATTGGTGGATGTTGAAAGTGGAGAATTGAAGTTTCGGGTGAACGAATATCACGACTCAAGGCTAGCCCCTAGATGCGACACGGTGTACTTGGACGTCAAAGTGGTCTAAGACAAGCCTCATAGAATTTCATTGCATTTGACATAGAAATAGTGCGGAGTTAAAAATTCATTTAAATCCAAACAATCCAAAATACTCATTAAAAATATGCAAAAACATGCTTAAAATGGACATTTTGTTTGAAAGTCATGCTTGTATGCCATTTTGATGAAATCTCATGAATATAAGCATAAGAGACATAATATTCAAACATAACCAACATGCAAGTCATTTATCAACATTAGAAACACAATCAACATTTAAGCCATTACCTTCACATTAAACTTTCACCTCAAGTAACCCTCATGCTATACCTTGTGCAATGTATGGATAGCGTCCCATACCACCATCTATACCAAGGTACCACATTAAGGTCACCAAAAGTGAACTTACCATTCAACCTTTCCATCTTCAACAATACTCACTCATAAGAGCTAAACATTACACAAGTCATATCATCAAAAGGACCATCACCTAAGACAACTCTAAGTCATACTTGTGCAATGTGCAAGTAGTATCTCATACTACTACTCACAGTAAGTACTCCTTTGAAGTCACCATAAGCAAGGCACATTCAAATACAACAAGTCATGACAAGGAAGTAACTCATAATACAATCCAAATATAGTATGCATCATTTACATTTAAGCATATAAGAGTCAACATTATTCAATAACATCATTTAGAGGACTTTCATACATTTAAAGGACTTTCATTCATTAGACATC
This sequence comes from Solanum gracilifrons, assembly GCA_029582605.1. NCBI lineage: Eukaryota > Viridiplantae > Streptophyta > Magnoliopsida > Solanales > Solanaceae > Solanum > Solanum gracilifrons. The sequence goes on from JAJOOH010016248.1 coordinate 9,300, forward strand.
ATATCATCATTTTCATTAACTTTATCATAAGAGGACATTCATAAATTAGCCATTAAGACTTAGCGAACTCACTATGATCCTCTCAAAGCCTACTCGTGCAATGCATAGATGGCATCCCATACTACCAACCGCACTTCATAGAACCTCTCAATAAACCATAATGCACATCTCACATGATGGGAATAATTGTTTAACCGACGTAGACCAAACAAGCTAGACATGGAATCCAGTGTCGTGTAACCCCACAACGAAGAAGGTGGTCAACTTGCCTAAGGAAGACCGGTCATATTAGCTTGGAAGGAATTTTACTAGCGAATATCCTATGTGGGCACATAGTTATGGGATAGAAAGATGTTCATTGGAACCCTAGCATAACATTGGGAGAGTTTCCATCTTACCATATCCACTCGGTGCTTAGCCTACATTCCCATAGAGTATTTCAAGCACATTACATCATTGTACTTAATAGGGCCACTAACATTAGGCCTACTGACCCAAAGCACATACACATTAAAGGTCACCACCATTAGGTCTACCGATTCAAGGTACATTTAAGGACAACTCATTGATCTTCCTAGAAAGAGCCACCACCATTAAATCTACCATTTCTAGGTTCATCATTTAACAGAACAAATGGCCACCACCATTAGGTATACCATTTCATGGTTATTCACACAAGGAAGAGCCATCACCATTAGGTCTACCGATCCAAGGCTTAATATCACATTATTTCCTAGACTCCTTATGAAAGGTAACCAACATTAGGTCTACCAATCCAAGGTTTAGCCTAGAATACGTCATCATTCATTCATTCATGAAAGACTACCAATATTAGGTCTACCAATTCAAGACATTAAGACAATAAGTCAAGATACATTCTTTATACAAGATGAGGATACCTAAGCCTACCAACTCAAGATACTTCATTCAAGATCACTTTCATCAATACAAGAAAAGGACGCCTTAGCCTACCAATTCAATATACAATAATCACATCACTTTCATTTATACAAGGAAATGATGCCTAAGCCTACCGATTCAAGATATACAATTCATAGAAGAAAGCCCTTCACATTCCATTATCATCATTCATGAGTGTTAATTGAGAATATGCTTTTAATCAATAACACAATTACGTTCAAAACATGATCATTATACATTCATTGAAAGTACACACATATACTTTACATCATGATCACACATTGATCCTTCATATATAGAGGTACAAGGAAGATATCCATCAATTCAATACCACAATATACATAGTAAGTAAACACATCCACCTTTCAAGTGGATCAATAAATCAAGCACAATTCTATATATAATTTGATCATAACTTGCCCTTCAAGGCTAAGAACCAACATCAATGCATAAATCCAAGATACTACAGTAGATAATGAAATTGACACGATTCAATCACTTAATTCAATATAAGCATCAACAATTCAACATACTTGAATAGTCAATCAATTCCCAATCACAAATCACAATTTAGGATATTGGGGGAAAACATGGGTTCTAGGAAGAATTCACCTTAAATCATCTTTAAATAAACAATTCATTCAAAATTCAATGATATAATTCCTTTAGAAATCATTTTGAATCGAACCCATGCATAGATTGAAATCTAGGGTTTTTGGGGAAACTTTGAAGATTTGAAATCACTTTGAAATTGGCTCCTTGAAAGATAATAAGTCAAGGATGAATACCACCATACCTTATTGAGAATAAATCCACTAAATCTCCTTGAAAAACTTGAAGATTTGATCTTGGAAGCTTGAAATCTTCACCTCCAATGGAGGTTTCTAGAGAGAGAACTTTTAGAAGGGAGGGGAGGTTTTGATTTGAGTAAAGAAATAAAAATGAGTGTTTTAATGTTTTAATACTATTAAAATACTTTAATTAACCTAAAATAACCGTCCAAATACTTAACTAAGCAAAGGGTGAATATACCAATCCACCCTTCAGTAGGCCGTGTCTTTTGACAGCACAGGTGCGAATGACGCCCTAGACTCACGGACCATCTTGTTGGTCCGTGGTCTGGGGCTTCATCTTGGAAAAAAGGGTCTTGACCTACGATGGCCATCCATGGGGCGTGGATAGACCTACGGGGCGTGGTCCCCTTCCGTAGGTCACCAAACTTTTGGTGACTTTTATGGTTCTTTGGGGTCTTGGGGGTTAGACTAAGGGTCCTCCTCAAGTACCCCTAGGGTGGTCCTTGGGGAGTCGTACCTTGACGTTTGACCCCTAAACCCCTCAACTAAAGCTTGAAATATCATTAAACACCCTCAAACCTCAAACCTCACACCAACTCAAACACACACATGTTAGGCTCTAGTTTCACTTATTCATTTTATGGGGCGTTACAATGAAGATGAAGTAACTTTTAATGTTTGTAAGTCAGTGAAACACCCAAGTTATATTCACTTGGTCTCCACTTTTGATGTTATTGTTGAGGCGGTGGCTAGTGTGAGCCATTTGATGTTTATGAGTGAACCACTTAAAGCAGTGCTTGCTAACTATGATGAATTCGAAATTCAAGGCTATGAAGAGGTAGTAGTTACTCTATCAGACTTGGTGGGAGGGTATTCAAAGACTCCATTGAAGTTTGACATTGATCTAAAATATCGAGAGAGTCCTCCCGCAAAGCCATCAACAGAAGAACCACCAAATCTGGAGTGGAAAATACTTCCCTCCCATCTTTGATATGCTTTCTTGGGGGCAAATAACACCTTACCGGTGATCATTGCATCTGACTTGCTTGAAGGGTGGTTAAAATTGCTCCTTGAGGTGCTGAGAAGACATTTCAAAGCTATAGGTTGGACTATTGCTGTCATAGTGGGCATTCCTCCTGGTATTTGCACTCACAAAATTCAGCTTATAGCTTGATAATGATTGTAAGCCGAGCGTGTGAACTTTGCTTGAACATCCTTTCAGCCTTACCCTTTTCTTGGAATAAACTTGAGCAAATGAATCCTCTCTTTATCCTCTTAACCCATAATCTCATGAAGTGTGGTTTGTTTGAATAACTAACTTAGGCCAAAAGCCTAAGTTGGGGGTGTGGTGAAAGGAGAAGGTAAATCAAGAAGTGCAAAGAAGTCCCACTTTGACCCATGGTTTTGAGAAAGATGGAACCCCTCCATACCAAAAAAAAGAGAGAAAAATAAAAGAGGAATGAAAAAGAAAAAGAATGAAAAAGTTTGAAATAAAGTTGTGAAAGTGCAAAAGAAATGGGGTGTCCGGTATTCCATGGAAAGTGAATAATGGGGTAAATTTTGAGCATGAATGAGAATGATGAAGAAAAGGAAAGAAAGTATTGTTCATACCACATTTCATGAGGATAAGAAGCCACTGAGCCTAAATGACCATACCTTTACACTCAGCCCCGTTACAAGCCTTGAAAAGACCTTTTTGATCTTGCGTGAGCTGATGCAGGTGTTGATTGGAAAATAAGGGCAAACTTATGGGTGGAGTCATGCATGTGTTCATTGATTGAATAACGCTAACAAAGACACTTCATCCGATTCTAAGCGCCAACGATCGTTAGTCAATATATAACCCAACTAAATGAGTTGATGTCGAATCCCACAGGGAGTGGTACGTGTTTAAGATTCAATAGCAAAGTACAAATATGTTCAAATCATCCAAAGGAATATACATTTACGAATAAAAACATAATTGAAATTAAGGGGTGACACGAATGTCAAATAACATAGGGTTTTGGTTTTAATTATCAACTATAGCAGCAGCAAACAACACAATAATAACAATAATGAGACCGGTTCTTGGGATGTGATTCGATTATAGGCTAATGTAGACAAATGAGTAATTGCAACTGTTAGGAAATAGTTGTATATTAGTGACTAAGCTAGACTATAGAGGAGGTAAACTTTCTCTCGATCAATTTACCCCGAATCAAGTCAATTTCTGTTGAACATTGACAAGCATACAAAATAAGAACAACCTACGCCTTAGTCCATTCACTCTCTTGAGCTGAATGTGTGGAAAAAGGTTTAGGATTCACTCTCTTGAACTGAACCCATGACAACCCAATACCCACAGACCATCAACCAATAATCTTGGCTTTAAAACCTCTCTCTCGAGCCAGCCAAAAACATGAAGGTAGAACTGCATTTGCAATGACAATTCTTTAAATTAAACCATAGTTACTGATTGAAATCACTTCTAAATAGCATATAAACTAACAATTATCAATACCCATAAGCTAAATCATCCCATAATCACACACCAAGAATTGGGGTTTTAGCTAGACATCATAAAAAGATAAAAATCATTACCAAATTGTGTTTCCATTATCTAGGTAAGATGAATTTCATCTTTACAAAGGTCCAAATTGAAGAATCTTAAAGACCCACTTCCAATTTCTCAAAAGTGAAAAAACTTCAATTCTTCAAAGCTAAGGAAAACTTGTCTCAATACTTTGAGTTCAAACTGAAAATTCCTTTCATGATTGTTCTGAATAAAATTTCATAAAAGATATGATAATCTCCTAATTGTTCAAAAATGTATTTATAGTCACCAAAAATATGTTGCGAAGGACCATTCGGCGCAGTAAGTCGGGCTCGCCGATCAACTCGGCGATCCACCATTTGGTCAATTCCATCATCTTTTTGCTTTGACATTCAGCATCCTCCAGGTCTGTAACTTTGGACGATCTAATACTGCATCGTGGAACCACTCGTTGATCCACCAACTGCTCCTTTCTCTCACCAACTTGATTTTCTCCTTCAGGGCTTGTGATAAGTCCACATATTGGACTCATTTAGGGTTTTTTTTTTCTTTTTAGAAATAGTGTCCTAAAATGCTTATTTAGTCTAAATATATGATAAAAACACTTAAGTTTCAGGTATTTGAAGTTTGAAGGAAAACATGGACACTACTTCGTAAAAAGGAACGAAAAAGGCTGAAAAGAACGAGAAAATGAAGGCCGAGGATCGCCGAGTGCACTTGGCGAGTCGCCGAAGGGTCTCACTTCACCTTTTGTTCAAGTGCTGAGCTTGAAGGAAAGGATCAAGTCAGCAGAAAAAGGGAGCAGTCGGCGCATCGCCGAGAAGTTTCGCGAAGCAGTACTATTTCATCCAATGACCCAGAGCACGATGATGCAGAAGGATGGTGCAAGACGGCGATGAACAACACAGATTTTTGAAAACTATAAATACTCGTTGAGAGTTATAGCATAGTATCAGATTTTTAGTTTCATAAGATTTTCAATATAGAACAATTAATATAATTTTAGTACTGTTTCTCTGAGTTAGAGAGGGTTTTGAAACTTGAAGAAGAAGAGGTTTTGATCTCCAAGGATTTGGACTTGGGTCTCTTGGATTCTTCATTCTTGTTATGTAACAAGACTTAAATCTTCATACCCATTTGAATGCAAGCTCATTTAGGTATACATTTCTATCTCTTGATGTGTGGCTAAAACCCCCAATTATTCGGGTGTGATTTAGCAAATATGTGTTGAGATTATTGTTGGGTTTTGCTTGATGATAAGTTAGATGTATTTTAATGGTGATTTCACCTAGTGGTTGTGGTTTAATTTAATGGGTTTGTAGTTGCAAATACCAAACCACCCATGTGTTTTCGGCTTACTCGAGAGAGAGGTTGCAAAACCAAGACCGCTAGACTGATGGCCTAAGGAGTGGGTCAACATGATGTTCAGCTCGAGAGGGTGTGCCCTAGTCCCATATCCTAACACTTAGCTCGAGAGAGTGAGTGGGGTAAGACGTAGGTTGGCCTTCAAGCGGCAAATGGGTGTCCGAGAGGAACCTATTTGAAACGGGGTAAGTTGCCCGAGAGGGAACTTATTTCCATCTAAAGCTTAGCCTAGTCACTATTATCTTGCAAATTTCCTATCGAAAGCATGTACCCAACGATTTATACCAATATATATTGCGGTCACATCCCAAGAATCCCCTCTCATTTATAGATTTCTTTGTTAGTTTTACTATTTTTGCTATACTTGTGACAAAACTCCCAAATCAATATTGACACTTTTGTGTCCCTCTTTAATTTACAATGTTTTCAATCGTTAATGTCTTTAGCTACGACTAGTTAAAACTTAATTTTATTTTTCTATTAATTCTTGAAACCACTCCCTTGGGACTCGACCCCAACCCTTGGTTGGGTTATTATACTATTGCACGATTGTAGACACTTGTATTGAAAGTTGTGTCGTTGATTACGCAAACATCAAAATGGCGCTGCTACCGGGGAGTAGTGTTACTTGAGAATTCTTAGATTAGTAGAATTTTTGTTCTTCTTAGTGGTAGTCTACTAATTTTATTTTTAGTTTTGCTTTTCTATGAGTTACTGTATGCAGAAACCCTGAGCATGGCTGAGGGAAGTGGTGGCAAGTTAGCTGGGGCAAACCAAGAAGTCGAAGGTGACTTCAAGTTAGCTGCACTGGCAACTCAGCTGAACGAACTAGCCACCAAAATCTCAAAGGTGGAAAACCAGTGCAAAAGTCAAAGGAGACACATACATCCTTATGAGCAAGAAGGATCTAGGAGCAATGGAAATAAACGTATTGAGGATACGCTATTAATCATTCTCCAAAAACTTAATGAGCAAGATAAAATGCTAGAGGTGATGAAGGAAAGAGTAAAGGTACTGAATCAGATGAGTGGTTCCCACTCAAGATCAATCAAGTTGATTGAAAACCTCTTAGACCACACATTGCCTCATCTCTACCCAAGCAGTAAAGACGGGTTGCCTAGTGGCACTAGGTCTAACCCAGAGACGACATTTGACTGGTAGCTCACGTCGAGCCACGACGTTAAATGAGGCGCTTCTTGGGAGGCAACCCAAGGTTTTAAATGCTTTTGTATGTCTCAGAAATAACGGTGTGTTGAATGAACAGGTTAAAGTGTGGAGAATGTGTGGAAATTGCATTGGGCACCTAATAGTTCCATTTAGCGAATCGCCGACCAGGTTGGTGATCCTAATGAAAATCACCGTTTGAACCTTTACTTTGACTGAAGGCGCTATAAAATTCGGCGAGGTAAACGACTATTCGGCATGTCGCCTACTGGATCAGTAAGTGCAACTAATGTCGCCGAATGGTTGCGAACTTGATAGTTTATAATAGCCAAAGGTCCAAATATTTGAAATCCTTCACTTTCCCTCGCTTTAAATACTCACAAATTCACACCAAGGTAGTATTTTCAATATTCTTATATTCTACTAGTATTTTAGTTGAGTGATCTGTGCTCAGAGTTAAATTTCTTTGCTGCCTAGCTTTTCAATCACATTTTAATCGACATAGAAGGTTACTTATCCAAACCCCGATTTTACTTTCAATAGTTTGAACTCTTCTTGCAATGATCATATCTTATTGATGTGGGATGGGCCTCTCTTCTAGGATTAGAATGCTTATTTCAATTTGAAAATCATGCCTGTAGTGTTTTGATCGCCAGATGCCTGTATATGTTTTGATGATAATTGAATGAAATCTCGTTGGGTTGTGCTTGCATGTTGTTTTGATTCTTTTGGGTGAAGTCTGAGTAGCCCACGTTTGTGCTAAATGTCAAAAACTTGCTCAATGATAGAGAGGGTGACACCGCTTTTAAGAGTAAATGTCGTCAAATGGACAAATGAGGCAAGGCTGGACCTTGTTCGAATCTCATTAGTGCATGTTTTGATGTTGCCTTCGGGGTTTGCGGGATCGAATTCGAGAAGATGGATTGAAAATGAGCACGTTGGACCATTTACCGAGCTGGGTTGAGCTCACTGAATCGTTAGGAGGTTCTTCTAAGGTCTTCATCTTGCCCTTAATATCAGGTCAACAAGGATGAGACTGTAACTTTCGGTTAGAAGCCATGGGTTGCCGAACGCACTCGGCGACTTGCCGAAAGTACTCTTGATCGCCCTCTGTATGCTACCCCTGAGACCCTTATGCATTGTAACTTTTGGAGGACAAACCCGTGATCACCGAAAGCAGTAGGCGATTTGCCGAAATGACTCTCTTATCGCCAACTTGCCTTAATTGTTTAGCCAACCCATCGGCGAACCTGATTTAGTTCACAGACTTGATCGGCGAGTCTATCTTCAGAGAGAGTTGCTAAGCCTGAGTTTAAGTTGTTTTCTTATCTTTTCTTGATCTTTTGAAGGTATGACTAAACCTAACAAAGATGGTAGCAACAAACCACCCCGACGTAAAGAAAAAGGGATCAAAATCAATGAGGACGTAACTGCATCCAGGCACAAGGCCACCAAAATTTCCACAACTGGTGGGAAAGGCAAGGGCAAAACTGTTGAGCTATCAGATGCAAGTTTCGACAGTACTGGTTTTTTACACCAATGAACCAATAACATATGACAGTGAGAGCATGGGTTCTGATGAAGATGAACTGATGGAGGCACAAAGGAATGAGTTACGATCTAAACAGATGAACGACTTATCTCAGATTAGAAATCCTTGATCCACCACTCAGACTCCTCTAGTTTCAGAGCAGGCAATAGTACTGGCACCTCCAGTACAAGGCCCCCACCTAAATCAACGAACATATTAAAGTCTAAGAGGCTGAGAACAATCATTGAGTAAAAATGACTCTCCATAGATGGGGTGATCAATAAGTACCCCGAGATAATAGAGTGCCTGAAATATCACAAATTTCAAATATTCACAAAACCCCGTGGCTCTTACATACCAAGCTAGGTTAGAGAGTTTTACAATGCATACAGTGCATTGGTACCTCAACGGAAGAGGTTAGTGTCGTCTTTCAAAGCAGTTGACTACGTGGTTGTTAGAGGAAGGAAGGTAGCTTGTGACAGTGAAGCTATCAACATAGCTTTGGGTATGTCCGATAAGATCAATGATTATTGCTAGCACCTAATTAGAACAAAGAAGCTGGATGAAATGAAAAAATGGTTAGCCTCGCTGATCTCAGATGATATTTCTCCAAAATGGCTAGCAGAAGGAGTTTCAATTGAAAAGAAAGATCTGAGCGTAGCTGCAAGATACTGGTTCAGGTTCATCAGCAACACAATTATGCCATCATAGAACGAATCAATACTTCGCCTTGCTAAGGCAGCTCGTCTTGGATGCATCATAGAGAAAACCATGATAAATCTAGGGATGATCATTCCTTCTAAGATCCATATGCGTGCAAAGCAGAGCCAGCCATCTCTCCCTTTCCCGGTATTAATCACTGCATTGTGCGAAAGAGCTTGGGTGCCTAAAGACGCAAAGAAGGATGTGGAATTGGTTGCCACCGCCTCCACCAATATCCGAAAGATCGAAGCTAAATATCTAAAGGACCAAGCAGTAAGGAAGCTCTGGCCACTGTTTCTATACCTGAAGAGGCATCTTTGTCTACCTCGGTCCCTGGGTCTTCAGGTATACCCGCTCTTTTTGCTCCTTCACAGACTCCAAGTCCTTCTGCTTCTGTGTTACCACCCAGACCCACTGCTGTGGTTGCATTCTGTGAACTGATCACTCAGGCATCCTTGATCCAGATTGGGCAGCTTGGTCAATCTGCTGATTTTCGAGCTGCCAACATAGAAAACTCCATTCCAGGAATGATTCAGGCTGCCCTCGATGATGTTGTGACACCACTAAGAACTACTATTGATGCTCTGGCGGTCAGGATAGCCATGTGTGAGCATGAACAAGGAACCACATAAGAGCTGACAAGCTTAAAGGCCGCCATTGAAGAGCTGTGGAAAGATGTGGACTACTTAAAATCCACCGATGTGTCTATGATCTTTGGAACAGTAGAGTTTCCAGATATGCCTGAGATGCCTCAGACCACCACTGGACATGGGGATAGAGCAAATCATATAGCCGATCTTGACTAAGAGGCAGAGACTGACGAAGAGATGTTTGAGGGAGCTGCAGCGGACGACATAGCCGAGACTGGAGAAATCATGATAGATGCTGCTGTGCAAGCTTCCTTGGCAAAGGCTCCTGCTTCCAGATGCAGTGGAGCTGGTCCTTCTGGAAGTCACTCCGAGCACTGATGCTCAGCCAGATGGAGCGACTACTTAGACATGATCCCCTCTTTACCTCCCTCTCTGTCTTTCTTTATTTTGCCTTTCGAATTCTGTGTTAATTGCATTTGAGGACAAATTTGTTTTTATTTGTGGTGGGGTGAGGCTCACCTTTTGTGTGCTATTTGTATTCATGTTTTGTATATATTTGGGTTGTTCTATTTAAAATTGTGCTTACACTGCTTTTCGTGGATGATTGAGCTTATGGCTCATTTTATTTTATTGCAAAATGATTTTAATTTTGATTCGTCCAAAAAATTTTCGCCACCTCTTGTGTTAAAAGTGGTTGTTCTTGTACAAATTCAAGTCTTAGTTTTGATCAATATCGATGACTTGAATGGTGCTCTCAATTGAACAAACATGAACGTGCGGTTGCAATGAGACCAAATAAAGTTGCATAGACAATATGTGAACTCTTTTCATCTCATTGTGATTAGCCATTCATCGAATTGATTCTCTTGTAATGACCGTTGCACACTAGCAAAAATGTGTGGTCTTGTTTGACTTAAGTGTCGATGTTTTGTGTGATGAGCTTACTTTGAACCTTGCATGAATAAACCTAGAATTTACCACATTAGTCTGATTGATTTACTAAGGTGTGCTCTCAAAATTATCTTAGGCAACTTTTGAAGAGTGTGAGCAAAATTTGACATATACCTTTTTGTGGCCTACCCGTGAGCGTGTCAAACTCTCTTGAACACCCTTTGAGCCTTACCTTTGTTTGGAAGAACCTTGATGAACCCTAGACCTTACTTGACCCATTACCTATAATCCTCTTGATTTGTGGTTTAGTGAATAATCAACTTAGGCAAAAAGCCTAAGGTTGGGTGTGGTGAAAAGGAAAAAGAGAAGTCAAGAAGAGCAATAAAAGTCTCCCTTAACCCATGGTGTTGCGAAACAATGGAAACCCTAAAAAAAAGTGGAATAAAAGTACAAAAGAATTTGTGTTTCCAAGCAATCATTTGATGTGAATAAAAAGATGACTTAGAAACACTAGAAAAAGAATTGATAAAGGAAAAGAAGGGAATGCCTTGATAATACCACATCTCATGAGGAAAAAGTCACTGAGCCTAAATGACCATACCTTTGCACTCATCCCTATTACAAGCCTTAGAAAGACCTTTTTGATCTGGAGTGAGCCGAACCAAAGATCGATTGGAAAATAAGGGCAAACCTATGGGTGAAAACATGCATTGTGTTCCTCTTTTTGAGTGTGAGCGTTGCATCTGATTCCTGATCTTGAATTGATTAACCTCTGTGTGTGATTATGGAATCATTCTTTATGTGAGGGCATCTAGATACTTTTTGTTGAGCTTGAACTTGCACAAGTAGCGAGTATTGCGAGCATGAGAATCTTTGGTAATGGTGTGTCAAAACTTGAATCTTTGAGTACACAATTGATCTTTGCATGAGTAATTTGAGTCTTGTTGTGTATGCTCATGATTTAGTCTTGAATAGCACTATTTGAGACCTCCTATTTGAACTGCTGAACTTGAGTTTTACTTGAGAACAAGCAAAAGTTTAAGTTGGGGTGTTGATGAGTCCACAAATTGGACTAATTTAGGGTTTATTTTAATAGAAATAGTGTCCTCAAATGCTTATTTAGTCTAAATATCTGATTAAAACACTTAGGTTTTAGGTATTTGAAGTTTGAAGGAAAGCATGAACACTACTTCGCAAAAAGGAACGAAAGGGCTGAAAAGAACGAGAAAATGAAGTCCTGAGCATCGCCGAGTCCACTTGGCGAGTCGTCGAAGGGTCTCAGTTCGCCTTTTGTTCTAGTGTGCTGAGCCTGAAGGAAAGGATCAAGTCAGCGGAAAAAGGGAGCAGTCGGCGCATCGCTGAGAAGTTCCGCAAAGTAGTACTATATCGCCCAATGACCCAGAGCATTACGATGCCGAAGGATGGTGCAAGACAGCGATGAACTACACCAAAAGGCGAATCATTGAGTTGATCGGTGATTCTGACTGATGTCGCCGAATGATCCGCTGCAACACAGATTTTTGAAAACTATAAATACTCGTTGAGAGTTATAGCTTAGTATCAGATTTTTAGTATAATAACACTATTAAAAAACTGCTTAAAAATGATGGACGTCGTCTCTCCAAAAAGTGACGCCTTTTGCCACACTGTCCGTCACATTTTAATAAAAATAATTATTTTTAAAATTATTTTACAAAAAGCGACGGACGACATTTGTTAGTTCGTCACTTTTTTTCGGGGATTTTTGCGCCAAATATATAAATAATTAATAATTATTTATTTAATATATATGGTGACGCCGTCCGTCGCTTTTATTAAAAATAATTCTATGTAAATTAAAAATTAATGACGCTCTCCGTCGCGTTTAGTTTATTTTATTTTATTAATAATTTTTTATTATAGCGACGGACGACATCTTTATGTCCATCGCTTGTTGGTCAAAATATATGGTCAACTATTTTTAAAAAGCGACGGACAATGTCCCTTAGTCCATCGCTTTTTAGTCAAAATGTTGGTCAACTATATGTAAAAATTGCGACGGACTTAGAGACGCTATCCATCGCTTTTATTAAATATTTGAAAGACAGATTGCAATTTTCTTATTTTCCTCTCTCTCTCTTCACTCTTATTCTCTCCCTTCTCTCTATATCACTCTCCCTCCCCGTCGCTGTCCATCGCCGGTCATCGTCCTCTCCCAGTGCTGCCCTTCCTCGTCGCCTGTCGCCCGTTGCCTTTGCCGGTCACCGTCGCTGAAGTGCTGCTACCACTCCTTGTTAAGGTTAGGGTTAAATTTTAGTTTTTTTTTGTCAATTCTAGTGATTATAATTGATTGTTTGTTAGTATATTATTGTTTTTGTTTGTTGGGTTGTGTTATTCAATTGTTAATTTGATTTGATTATTGTTAGTTAGGTATAGATAATTGAAGATTTT
>JAJOOH010016249.1:0-27770 GCA_029582605.1 Solanum gracilifrons
TAGGACATTTTAGTTATTTTAATTAATTAGATAGGCATGCGAGACTAAGTGATAATATAATAAATAAATATTACACAATAAATAAAGAGATGAGCAAGGGGATAGAAATTGCACAATTTAGATAGAATAAACACTTTTTATTTTTATTAAACTACCCCAAATAATTATAACAAGTAAAGGGAGAAAAGGAAAGGGAGACTCTGAAGGACTTTAGGATCAACACTCAACTTTCTTTATTTCGGTCGGTTTCTTGTAGGGACAGACAAAACCAAGGTTTGTCATTTAGACCGAGTCGATGTCATCATCTCCATAGGGCCTAAACTACCCCTATACCTCCACCGCATGCTTTCGTCTCTACAAGGTGTCTATCGTCCCCACTTAAGGTCCAAGAGGCATTGGATTGCTATTAGGGTGAATTTAGACAAAATAAAATATAATAGGCCCACCTAGACACCAAATCAAACAATTTGGACGAGCATTTAGCACATAGAGTCTCATGTTGGTCTCTAGATTAGGTTATTTAGCATGCTAACAAACAACACATAATTAGTGAAAAGGTTTCATGCTAAGTGTGTGCATGCAGACATTAGCATGACATAAAGTGATTTCTTAATTGAGACATAAAATTATTACAAAATGCATAAATATATTAAGCATGAACGGAGCAGAGAATAGCCACGTAAAAAATTAATTTTATTCAGTTGTAGCAGACTAGAGGAAGCTAACTGATTTATTTTAATTGGTAAAAGATTAATTGCAGTGCAGATATTAATTAGCTACAGATTTGATTTTAAGTAGAAACATGTGAACAGAAATATTGAAAAGTAATGGCAGATTTAACCAAGACATAGGATTTAAACCAAATTTTAACATGTTTGATTTATTTGACTGGCAAGAAAGTAATTTGTGTTGCAGGAATCATTTAATAGTGAACAGAAAGTACACAGAATATTTATTTCCATTATTTAACATGTTGAAAATGATTAAAACAGGCTGATTTGATTAATCTGATTGATGTAATTTTTGAACAAAGAATAAAATCAGATGTACAACCTATAGGCATGATCTCTATACCCAAATGACATATTAAAGATACAAAACTCCTATGGGCATGGTATCTAAGTGTGCACGTGCTAGATTGATTTTAACATACATAGGCAAATAAGATCTGATTATGGTGTTGTGATTAACAAGTATTTAGCTAAGTTAACTAACTAACATGCTAAGATTATTTTAACCAGTTAATATACAAAGCTATTAGGGGTGATTGATTAGACTAATTAATTTTGACTAAATTATATGAGCATGATATCAACATCGCTATAAACAAGCTACAACATGATTTCTACTAGATTGTTAGCCTTAATATGCATGAATCTTGAATTTGCAGAAACGACATTTAAAACTAATTAATTATATAAGGTTGATTTTATTTATTACTTTTACATACTAAAGGTGGCATGCAAATGACAATTAATTAGCACTTAAACAATATCATTTTTTAGTATTAATTAGATGAGTTTAAACAAGTGATGAAGCAAGAATAACCCTTTTTAGTTAGGTCTAAAATCGATTTCTTAAATTATGAACTATTAAACAGAACACAATCCTATAAGCACGCTTGCCAACACAATTAAGTTACGATAAATAAATAAACAAGTAGCACGTAAAATCCCCCCTCCCCTTAGACGATCCCCCCAAGTTATATCCTATATAGAGAGATAGTGTTAGAGTTATACACAACATTACAAGCCAAAATAAAGAACAAATGAATAAAATATACAACATTAAAATAAGTAAAATAGCTCCGTCTGGAATTCTCTTCTAGGAGACTCTTCAACACCTTGAACTCTAAGTTCAAAACCTGCTAAAGAGGGATAATGTAACACATATATATAGTGGCAAAATAATCGTAACATCAAATATTCATAGCAACAAATTATTTTTCATATGTATACGCAACACTCATAAAAAGTCAAAACAAACAAATAATAATCATGGACATTATCACACATAGAGAGAGGGAAGAACGAAAACTAACCCGGATGCTTCCTTTACCATTACAAACTTACATAGAGGTATGAATGCAAAATAATATAAACGCTAAATAAGATTACTAACCAATTAGGCAGACAAGAAATATCAGCAGTGAAGACCTCTTAATCCGACTTTCGACCCGTACACAACAAAATAGCAAGTATAGAGAAGCTTTAAAGTTTACCGGAAAACTTAATTCTATTTTTAAAGAGTAGAAAGCATCATATATATATATATTTTATTCAAGTAAGAGCAATGTAGATGTCTGAGTAGTATGAAAGTCTCTTTCCGTGTGTAAGATTGAGTGGAAAAGTGTGTGTGTCCGTGTCAAAGAAAAGAACTAAGAGGTCTCTTTATATAGTGAAGGGAAGGGCACATAATAGAGGAAAAGAAATAATTAAGGAGTCAATTATATCATGCTTTCCTTAAACAAAAGGAGTATAAAATCAGTCCCGCATTTATTTATTCTTTTTATCAAATATAAACAAGTAAGAAATCTGGTTAAGCTTAAATAAGGTGAGAAAATATTCACTAACATATACTTTCCTTGTTAAGAAGGAAGCCAAAATCAGATTTTAAAATATTATTTTTTACCATATATAAACAAGTAAGAAATCTACCAATTTTAATTAAGATAACATGATCAATTTACAGACAGATAATATGTGAAATCAAGTAAGACAAGTGATAATTGATTCAAAGGGAATGCTTGATTACAACTTAAAATACGTCAATATAATTTACCAACCAGGCAAGTAAAAATAGGGTGGCATACGGTAAGAATTAATTTCGAATTGTCAATTAGGTGACAAGTTAAACCAGCAAGCATTAGTCCAAATATAAGACAAAGAATCCAATAAAGATATCAACTAAAATCAGAATTATGGAGAAATTCAAGCAAGGAGATCTATATGTATATATTTTATGCAGAAGGAAGAACAGTGAAGGCTTACCGATTTTGTTACATCAAGAGGGCGTAAATATATTAATCATATCCTATAAACAATTTACGCCAACGGTCATTGTCACAAGAGCAATATTGATAAACAAAATAATGGTATAATCACAATGATCATTATTGAAACTAATTAAAATCTCTATCCAAATCCGCCAAAATCAGATTCAAGATGGAGGGAAATAAGCAAGAGGAACATTATGCAATTTCTTGCAATACCATTATTAATAACAACTCTCAACTCAATCACATATAGCTTGAACATCAAAACCATGTTAAACCGTGGCAAAATTATACTTAGATACATACACAAGATGGAGTTCTACCATAATATACTAACGAAAATATTGCTATTAACATAAAACAGCAGCCCACATGTATCAATAACTAAGTCTTAAAGGTAAAAGTTTATACCTGGGACAGATCTTTACAGATCTGTCCTTATCGAAACATTTTGTGGATTCGCCGGAGGTCGCTTGCCGGAGCTGCTGTTCGCTGCCCAGAGCAGTATCTGCCAGAGTCGGAGCTTGCTATTGCTGGTGGCTTCTGCGGCTGCTGGTTGCTCGGAGCTCTCGCTGGTCGGAGTGCTGCCAGCGATAGAGGCTCGCTGGTGTCCTCGCCTAGGTCGTTGGTTGCTGCTGCTGTCCGGTGGAGTCGATGGCTTCGCCTGGCTATTTGGAGCAGTCGCTGGTCGGAGCACTGTTTCGGTTGCTGTTGCCCGGAGAAAAAGAGACGGAGCGAGGGAGAAGATGAGAGAGGAAGAGAAGGCGGAGAGGAGAGGAGGAGAAGGCGGAGAGGAGAGGAGATCGGCCTCCCTCTCCTTTGGTTCTCGTCGGAGACTCGCCATCGCCGGTGGAGTTGAGAGGAGAGGCAACTGATCTATGTTGGAGAGGAAGAAGAGAGTGAAAAAATTGTTTTAGGGTTAGGGTCTTTAGATTAAAATAGGAATGGAGGGCTTAATAAATCTGGACCATTGGATCCATTTAGATGAGCGGCTAGGATTTACTTTAAAAGTATGGACGGTTAGGATTAAGAGATGAAATCTACAAATCAGATTGGATTGGATATGGAAAGGCTAAAAATTGCAATAAATTGGCTAGAATTGAAATGAAAAGGGTGACTACTATTGAAATGAAATTGGAATTGAAGTGGCTAGAATTGAAAGAAATTAGAATAAAGTAGGCTAACATTTAAATGATTTTGAGGGAAATTAAAGAAATGCTATCAAATTAAAGTATTACAAAATATTATAACATTTTATATAATAAAAATCACTTAAACTTTGAAACATTTGAAATAACATAATTATTTTGAGTTTTACTAATAATTTTTTTAAAAATATTTTAATAATATTTACGATAACTTTATAAAGCATGTATACTAAAATGTACAATTTTTAGACAAAATCAACTAAAATTTTAGAACTCAAAATATTATTTTAAAAGCGTATTTAATCGGATAGCATTTCCAAAATTGTTAAAGGTCGGTCAAAATTGGGTGTCAACACATGGCATCCAACATAATTATCAAAGCAAGATTTAACCATTTTCGCAAACGTGCAATGGTCATCACAAGAGTTCCACTCAACAAATCACATAGTCACAATAAGATGCTATGAGTTCACATATGACTTATGCAACTCAATTCGCCTCATCGGATTTGCACACACATGTCGGTCAAACAAGAGCACTATTCAAGTCATCGATATTGACCAAAACCAACACTCGAAATTGAAAGATAAAAACAACCTTGACACAACAAGAGGTGGCAATTTTTTTAAAAATTGGTTCAAAACCATTTGCAATTCAAAACAATGGACCAATATGGATCAGAAACCAAGATATAGATATATAAACCAAATATCAGATCCAACATTCAAAAAACTCAAAAGTAACAATATTCACAAAAAAAAAACAGCCCGATAGAGATGGGTATGGAAATACCTCACCCCGCCAACAAAAATAACAGTTATCCTCAAATGCAAAGAGATAATAAAAATAGTCTAAAAATAATAGAAAGGAAGGCAAAGAGTCATCCTGCCAGGCTAGGCCTGGGGTGAAGTCTGTATGTCATCAACTCCCTCTGTCTAGGCATTAGTGCAGAGCATATCAGCAACCTTGGCTCCACTGGATCCTACCATAGACACGTCCCTCAACGAGGCCTGCATAATTGTCTTTACCATGTCACCCTCTAAGTCTGCCAAATCACCATACACAGCCTCCTCTATGACATCAAGCTGCTCCTCATCTGTCTCAACCTCGGACTCGACAACTACATCATCAGGTCGAGTATCATCTCCTGCGGTAGGAGCTGGAGGAACCTCAGAGCTAGTTGGAATATTAATGCTCGACATGTTGGGAATCTCCACCATCCCAAACAACATCGTCAAATAAGTTGACTTCAGCTGGTCCACATCCTTCCTCAGCCTAATCACATCGTCCTTTAAGGTCGTCACCTCATCTGTAGCACCTCAGCTCTGCTCACAAGCCTCAACCCTAACTTTAAGGGCATCTAGTGCCAACTTGTGATCTCTCATCTCAGCCCTAATTGGGACCAAGGCAGCAGCTATCGCCCGCTTTATCATCCCAAGTATAGCAGGCTCAACCCGGAAAGAAAACACATCGGCAGAATGAGCCAGATGGCCCATCTTATAAAGTATGGCATGGGTGATAGGGGACCTAGATGCAGAAGCATCAGAAGAAGAGGGAGGAGGTGAAACAATAGTACTAGGAGTCTCAGAAATATAAGGGCCTGATGTACATGAGGGCCCACTAGCCTGAGGGGGCATGATTGCCTAAGTCGGCAAGATATCAATATCGACCTCCAGGGACATATCCACCGGTGCTGCCCTCCTCATGTCGGCCTCATGCCGCATGTACTCGGCTTTAATACGCCAAATGTCAGTAGAAGAGTGGGTGTCACCTCCACATCAGTTTCTCATCTCTCGAAACTCGAGCTCGTCGACACAGCTCAGTAATTAAAGGGTGTTTGGATTGGCTTAAAAGTTGGTCAAACCTACTTTTAAGTCAGTTTTTTTTACTTCTGGAAGTGTTTGGCAAATATAAAAAATAATTTCAAAATAAGTAAAAAATGACTTAAAATAAGTTGAAAAGTGTTTGGCAAGGTAAAAAATGACTTAAAATAAGTCAAAAATCTAAAGTAGGTCTCCCCCTACTTTTTATTTTTCGACTTAAAAGTCATTTCAGTTTGACTTTTTATTTTTAACTTAAAAGCTATTTTTTAAGACAATCTAAACAGGCTCTTAATATGGGGAACCAGAGTGAGGTCTTGCTCTGTTTGTCCCTCATGGCCATCTCTTCCTCGATCAGCAGTCCCAGGTTCAGCCTCTAGCGATCTATGATTAACCCTAGACAAGTTTCCTTCGGGTGTCAGAGGATGGAATCATTTTCTGATGGCATAATGGTTATATTGATGAACCCAAACCAGTATCTGGAAGGAACGTTCAGGTCTTTCTTCTCTATAGGGGCGCCTGCCTCAATCCACCTCGGGGTGACATCAGAGAGAGGGGTAACAACCAATCTTTTAGATCATCCAGTGTCTTCTTTTTCACTAGATTGATGTAATCGTGCATGAAGTTTGTTGAGCACCCAAGTATCTCATTGATATCTGAACATCTACACTTGACCTTCTTCCCTTAAACAACCACAAAGTCAACAGGCTTAAAGGCACTTGCCTTCTTCTTCCCCTTCGATACCAATTCTCTGTAGGCCGAATAGAACTCTCGGACCCAAGTAGGAATGTATGGGCCTCGGGGTTTGGTAAAAACCTCAAAATTGTAGAACCTTAGAGTGTTTCACACCTCTGGATGTCTGTCCACCACACCATTGGTAGACAACCTTTTCTCTTCCAATATTGTCCTCAATCCGTTGGCCTTTAGTCTGTTAAGAGACCGGGGAGGAGAACCCTGAAATGGTGGTGCCGGGACCACTGTCTGTGCTGGAGGAGTAGCTGGAGAAGTGGGAGGAGGAGTAGGCATTGGAGGCATTGGGACCCTAGACAAATCATTTAAAGATTTGGAGTGTAGCTCCGCTCTCCGTGCTTGCAAAAGCTGGTCATCTTCCGGCTTAGATATGGAAGCCGGAGAATCCTCCTCAGGCTAGTTCCCATTGTCGGAGGTAGTGAAGTGTGTGGCGTATACCCCCTCACTAATGGATCTCTCCTCCCCAGATGTTAACTCAATGGGCGCCTTGCCCTTGCCCTTGCCTCCCTTTGGAGGAAGTCTCGTAGCTTTAGCCCGACAATCAGATGCTTCTTCATTGATTGTAATCCCTCGTGCTCGCATTTTGTGAGGTATGTCTCTACCAGCAACTTTGGATCTAGCCATTCCCTAAAAAAAATGTAGAAAACGTTAGAAAAAATTTAAGAAACTTTCAGAAAAAAGAATTGCAGGAAGACTCACCGAACCGGTTGGCGTGTCGCCGAACCACTTTAGCGAGCCAGGTTGGGTTCGCCGAAAGTTCCAAAACAGAAATGCTCAAAAATTAAAGCTGGTTGGCGATGTCTAGGGCCATTCGGTGGATCGTCGACACTTTTCGGTGAACTAGAAGTATCTCCTCGAAAGTTATAGAACAATTTCAAGAATTTAGGGCGTAGAAGCGCGATCAAGGAATACTTTTGGTGAGTCACCGAGTGAACTTGGCGAGCCCAGGAGTATCGCCGAAAGTTATAGAACTCAAACTCAAAATTTAGAGAATTAATGGGCGATCTAGGGGACATTAGGCAAACCACCGAACCACTCGACGAGCTCGACCCAGCTCGCCAAATAGCCAACGTGCCAGATTTTTAGCCCGTACTTAAAAATAAGCCTGCAGCCCATGAATACAAAATTAAACATTCACATTATGCAATTAAAACAAGACGCATACCATCGGGGTGCTCAGACTTCCCCCGATTTAGCCCAAATTGGCCAATTGATGTCTTTTGCCCTTAAGAATGACGTCAACTACTTCATCATTAGGCAAATTTCGACACTTAACACAATTCAGGGTTACTTAGACTTCACCCCTCTAGACTCACAATATAATCAAGGCAACCTAAAAATTTAATTAGTTAATGACATGGGATATAACCATTTACGACCAATTAATTACCATTTCACTTCAGAACAGGCAAACAAACTACCACACGATCAACTCAACAACAATTAAGCACATACATACATCACAAAAAGCACTTGCATTCGATTTCAACCAAGTATTTAAAAATGAGGTTCAGAAAATCAACATGTACTGTCAAAAGATTTGAAATGCTAGGAAGCAAAATAATCCCCGAGCAAAAGATCCCAAGCTAAACGAGAACAAAAATACGAAAAATATAATATCGGTTGTAAGAGTCCGAAAGTTGAAAAGTAAGAAGATGAAGAGAATTTGAATTTAAAACGGTTGGCCTTTTAAAATCTCTTTAGTTCGCGCGCCAGTCGGCGAAGTAAGTCATGTCCGCCGACCCGCTCGGTGACACGCTGAGTGGTACTTCATCTCGCCGACCTATTCAGTGAGTCGCCTATTGGACTTTTGGCTCGCTGATTTTTACATAGTTCCCCATCAGGCTGGGTGGTTCAAATGATGGTCCAAATTGGGCACACCAACCTGTTTGGCGTGTCGCCGAATAAACCTTTGGCTCGCCTACTGCTCATTTTTCATCACTTTCAACTTTCCACCCTACAAAATCAACACCCGTTATTCAAAAGTAATATTAAAAACATTAAAAACTTGGGTTGCCTCCCAAGAAGCGCCTTATTTAACATCGTGGCACGACGGAGATACCAATTCAAGCTTCATTTTTAGGATTTACCATTGTGTCACTCGGCAACCGTCCTTTTTTCCTTGGATTCAAATGAGTCGAGATTTTACCCATTTGTTTCTCCAGTTGTTTAATGGAGACAGAATGAGAGGTCACATTCTGATTGAGAGTTGAGACGTCATCCTTCATCTCTTTCAACACTTTGTTTGATCCTTTCACTTTTTTGAGAATGCATGAGAGCATATCTTCAGTGCGGAAATTCTCCGGGTCAACCTTTTGATATTTGGGATTTTGACGCTCATGGAGAGGTACATATCTATCCTTGTCCCCATCTCTCTCCTTCCAACTTGCATTGGATCATGCCATTCCCTTTCATGGTCTCTCCAACCGTCATCACGTTCTCTATTCCCACCCGGCCTAGGATAGCTCGGACGGAAACCACCACCTTGATTTTCAAGGAAGGTCACTTCCTCATTGTAAAGAGCATCAAAATGTGCATCCTCGGGGGTCACCCGCTAACACCAACAACATTCACCGCTCTAATACCACTACCCATGACATTCTTTGACAAGAAATCCAATTGGGTCATCATTTTAGCCATGCTTCGATCCCTCTCTTGATCTTTTTCAATTTTTTCTTTCGTCATCCTAAATGTAAAGGGAGATACCTGATCCTCTCTTATATACCAAGATCGGTTGATCTTGGTCATGTTATCAAGCAACACAAAAGCAATCTCAAATGGTTGCTGCATAGTAGCACCTTGGACAAATTGATCAGCCACTCCCTTATTCACCGAATCTAGACTCCAGTAGCAATACTGTAGCAAGACGTTGTTTGGGAGTCCATGAGTCGGGAATTGAATTAGCAATTTCTGAAACAAGAGCCAGGTCTCATGGATGGGTTCACCATCCAAGCGTTTAAAACATTGGATATTATCTATCAAAGACATCATCCTCGAAGGAGGAGAGAATCTTGTGTAAATGCTATAGTCAATTCATCCCAATTCGTGATTGAGTCCCTTGGGAGATCGACTAACCATTTGGTAGCCTTTCCCATAAGTGAGAATAGGAACAACCTGAGTCTAATCGACTCTTGGGATATATTCTTGAATGAGAAAGGGCCACAAATGTCCCTAAAGTTTCTAATGTGATCGTGGGGGTCTTCATGTGCTAAACCACCAAATAGCCCATTCATTTGTAAGAGTTGCATCATTGTGCTTGTTACATGGAACACTACATTCCCCACGACGGGCATATCCTGATCGCTCCAACACCACCCAAATGTATATCATTTACGTTGGCCTCGTTCACATCATTCATATTGCCAATATCATCATTATGGCCTAGCTGGCTGGCATTGCTACCGTTTACGCTTATTTAGTCACATGTTCAAAGGTAACAAACAATACAAACAATAAGTGGGTTCAACTATAACACAATAAAATAACAAACTAACTTCAATAAAAGAATTCAATAACACCACTCCCCAGCAACGGTGCTATTTTTTAATAAACGCTCAACTACACCTCATCAAATACTAGGTGTAGGTGATCGTGATCTAGTATATAACCCAACAAAAGGTTGGGGTCGAACCCACATGGAACAGTATCGTATCAAATTCAATTAGAAAGTAGAGATGCGATTCTAATTGGTTATAGAAGTAGACATTGTCGAAATCAAACAATATAAGTCAAAGGTTTAACAACGAATGTCAGATGGGGGGGGGGGGAGGGTTTAAGGTGTCAATCAACAACTACAATAATCACTAAAAAAATGGATTAGACAAGTAGGACGAAATTCTTGGGATGTGATCGATTATAGGCTAATATCACTATATGGGTAATTGAAGTTTATTAATAAAGTGTTGAATCACTGTGGGTAGGTTAGACTATAGGTGCAATAGTTTTCTCTCAAATAACTATTACGGTTCAGGCGATTTCTCTCGAACCTCGACAAGCTTGACACTACAACACAACCTAAAACCTTAATTTATCTACTCTCTCGAGCTAGATAGGTAGGAATTAGTTAAGATTCACTCTCTCGAGCTGAACCCATAACAACCCACACACTATAATCATCAATCGATAACTTTGGTTATAGAACCTCTCTCTCGAGCAATCCAAGAATACTAAGCTAAAATTGTATTTGCAACTACAATTCATAAATTACTACTCAACTATTGATCAAATCCACATTTAAAAAAGGTGGAATGACCTAGGAGACCCTTGTACTTGACTCGGTTTGTAAGTTGGATCCATGTACTTATGATTTTGCCAACTGAACCCTTAAAGTCGATGAAACTCTAATTTTTATGCCCCTTTGACCATTGACCAAACTTATGTGACACTAAAATGGTTGAGTTGGACAAATACCTGACCACACACATTTTTGAAGCAAGTGAATACAATATTGTTATTTTAAAATTGTCAAAATTATAAGAAAAACAATAATAACAAATTTTAAAAAAAATATTAAAAACTTCCTTCTTCTTCACTCCACCCCACCTCGCCCCACCCCCACCCCTTCTCTCTTCTTCAGCCCTACCCTTTTTCTCTTCTTCTTCAACCTCAGCCCCCACCCCCACCCCACCCCTACTCCTTTTCTCTTCTTCTTCAACCTCAGCCCTCATTCACCCCCCACCTCCCCCGCCCCTACTCCTTTTCTATTCTTCTTCTTTGACGTACACATCATCACAATAAAATCATCAAAAAAAATTAAAAAAGATTTTGCAAGAAAATACACCATTCACCATTTTTATAAACTTAAACCTTTAAAATGTATTACTTGAATTTACATATAAACATATTTTTTTCAATTTGAAGTTTTCTTGATATCTCTTTTTATCAAATCAAAATAAATAGAACCCTAAAGCATGTGCGGAAACTAATTATAATCTATCACATTTTGTGATTGAGGAAATTTTTGAGTGTGAACTATGATGAAAGATGAAAATGGTGGTTTTTATTTTTTGGGATGAAAATGGTAGAAGGTGGGAACAAAAAAGATGAAGCGGGAAGGGAATGAAATGAGTACAATGAGAGAGAGAGAGAGCGAAAGAGAAAAAATGCATTTTTTAAAATATTATTTATTTTTAAATATTTAATTTCTGATGTGTCATTACAAAATAAATAAAAATAATGATGTTTCATTAAAAAATGACGTGGTATTTCATGTGTAAAATGAGTGTACTACACACACCCATCAGATAAGAAAGAGGTATAAAATATTGTGTTTGAATGAGTTTAAGGGTTCAGTTGAAAAAATCGTAAGTACAGGGATCCAACTCACAAATCGAGTCAAGTACAAGGGTCTCTCAGGTTATTCCACCTTAAAACAATATTTAAATCACTAAACAACAATACCCATAAGCTAATTAGGCAAATAATCACATGATCACAGCCCAAGAATTGAGGTTTTATCCAAACATCATAAAAAGATAGAAATCAATACCAAAAACATTCTCCATGATCTGGGTATTGCAACCCAAGTCTTTAAAATGATCTAAAGTGCTAAAAATCAAAGACCCACTTCGAATCTACTTGAAAACCCCTTCAAAGTTGTTCTCCAATGGAAAATACTAAGAAAACTCTCCATAAACGGAAGAAAACTAAAACTGGACTTCAATAATAAAAATTAGGATTCCTTTGAACTCTTTTAAAATTCAATTTATCATTTCTCAAATTTCAGCTGCAAGAACCATTAGGCGAGGTAAGTCGAATGTCGCCGATCAGGTCGGCAATGCGCCAATCGCTCTATTCCATCGCCGGTCTTCCTTGGCTATTTATCCTCAAGGTTCTGTAACTTTAGGTGATCCAGATTGTGTCGCCGATCCATTCGGTGGTTCGCCGAAGGTCCAAATCCATCGCCAAGTTGGCTTCTTCCCAAGGCTGGTAGTCTGGAACTTTAGGCGAGCTGAATTGCCACTCGGTGAGTTGCCGAGAGGCTTTGGCGATTCTCGGCATGTTCTATCTTCAATCTTTTTCATCTTTTTAGCTCCTTTTTGACTGGTAATGTCCTTGCCTTGCTCATTTTGCCTTCCTTGCTACAAATAAACATTGTACCATAAATTCAGAGCATAAAATAGACTTTTAAGGATAATAAACTATCAAAACAAATCCCTAAATGATTCAAAATCTAGGAATCATCAGCAGTCTATTAATGAGGAACACTGCTGTGAGGAAAGTTGTAACACTCCGGAAACTAGTAGGCTAAACTAGAGCTTGACATTAGGGTTAGAGCCTTGAAATATACCTCCCCGTACCTTAAAATAAATATTTTCATCTTAGAATGTCAAGGTTCAAACCCCAAGGACCAACCATGGGTCCTTGAGGAAATAACCAAGAATCCACCTCGGGAGTGACCCACGATGAGCCACTCACGCCCCGTAGACCACTCCATGCCTCATGGGTGAAAGGCCATTGATGGAACCTGCAGGATCTGGTCTCAAACCCCGACCCATGCTTCACCATCACGGGTCGTGGGTCAAACCACTGTCTGTCCGTGAGGGGGTCGTGGGTGATGACTGGAAACTGTTTTTGGGAGTTAGTTAAGGGGTACTTTGGGGATTTCCATTTTTATTTAATATAAAGTGACGTCATTTTACACTAAATTAGACTAACTATATAATGATTTAATACCCCCAAATCAAGTCATCTTCCTCATAATTCCAAAATTCCAAACCAAAACCAACTCCCCCCCTCCCCCCCGAAACTCTCTCTCTCTAGAGCTCCAAAGAAGAAGATGAAGCTAAGGTTTGAAGGAGCACATTTTCCACACAATTTAATTGGAATTCAATGCTAAGGTATGATATTTATTCATCCATGAAGTCCCTCCAAAACCCCCAATTTCAAAGCTAGAAATCCCAAAAGTTAGGGTTTGACTTCAATCTCATGGATTCCTATCAAATTCGTTTTAATGATTGAATTATGTTTTATTATGAATAAATTGATGATTTTATATGGTTTTGTGTTGAATTCCTCAATAATCCATTAATTTCCCTATTTTCCCAAATTGGATCTCAAAGTGTGGGCAGTGATTGATGCAAGTAGAATATTATAGAATTGTGAATGTAGTGAATTAATTAATTGAATCATGTTATTATCCATGTATAATGTAGTAATTATATATGTGTTGATTGAATATGAGCTATGGTCCTTGAAGGGAAAAGTATGAGAATTATGCATGATTATGAGGGTTATGTATATGCTTTTAGAACACTTTGAGAGTAAAGTGAATATGATTATGATCTAGTTGTTGTGTTGATTGGATGATTATCCTCAGGTACACATTTATGTATGAATATGATATGAAGTGAAAGGTTTTTTCAAAATATGATGATTATAGGGTTGAAAGGTTATTCTCACCTATTGTATCTATGAGCTATAATATGAATTATGTTGGATTGAGTGTCAAGACATTATTCCACGAATATGCACTTGAGTCAAGACTTTATATGTAATCTATGGTAATTAATGCTTAGCACCGAGTGGATATTAATATGAGATGAAAGTTTTTACACTAGTTGAGTCTGGCTTTCCAAATGGGTTCCCTCTATCATAGTTGAGTCTAGGTTCCTAAAGTATGTATCTCATGAGATGGAAACCTTATACCTTAGTAGAGTTCGGGTCTCTAGTAGCAATCTCCCTCTCCCATAACTATGTGCCCACATAGGTCTAGCTAGTGGATCCACATAAGCTAATAGTATTGTTCTACCTTAGGCAAGTAGGACAACCCCTTTTGGGTGTGGGGTAGACACCAAATTCCATGGTAGGCTCACATGGTCTATGTCGGTTAAGGCTGATCTCCCTTTATGACAGTATGAACAAGAATATGAGATATGGACTATAGTTACTCAAGAATATTTACTTAGTGTGGGTGGGATTATGGGATCTTATTCATGCATTGCACAAGTATGCTTTGAGGGTATTTATGGTATGATCCTATTATGATATGATGATATATGAATTGATTGTGCTTATGACTTATGCTTTTCCATTATCTTCTAAGTGATGCTTTAAACTAGTAAATGGCATGCATTTAACTAAAATGTCCCTTTTAGCATGTCTTCATGATTTTGTGCATGACTATCATACTTAGTGCATTTTTGTACTAACCCATATTTTTCCCAAGTGTAGGGTCCGGTTCTCAAAGTGGTCCCCGTTATGGCTAGAGCTTGGATTTTCTCATTTCTCTTTGCTCATGGTGAGTCCTCATGATTCGAAGACGAGATTCTATCATTGTTGTTTCATTCTTGTACTTTAACTTTTGAATTATGTTGTTTTGGATTGTGACCCTATTTTGACTCAAGTATTGTAATAGATGGATAATTGAGACAAGTCTAGACTTCCACTTTCTTTTATAAAGATTTTTGGACTTAAATGTTTTTTTACTCTTATTATTCTAATGCTTTATGTTATGATATGCTAAATGGCTTAAATGGTGACTTTCGGGGTTTTATGTGCCTTGTTATGTCTAGGGGATACCCTTGGGTCGTGACAAACTTGGTATCAGAGCATAAGGTTTAGAATGGTTCTAGGATGATGTCTCATAAGCCACGTCTAGCAGTGTCTTATTTATGAGTGTGAAGCACGTCAAACTTATGAATGAGAGGCTATAAGATGTTTAGGAAATGTCAGTTCTTTCACTACTCTTAAGTCGTGCCTTAGAGTTTAATTCTATAAAGTCTCTCTACTAATCCTTCTCTTGTGTCTTCTGGATATGAACACACGAAGGGCAAACACTAGAAGAATGGAGGGTGGCAATGTGAATTAGGAAGATCTTCAAGCTAATCAAGCTCCTCAAGTTAACCAAGCTCCGGTTGATCCCGGTTGAGAATGTGACCCATGTAGAATTTAGATCTACAATCCAAATGTTGGCTCAAGTCATAACGGCTCAAGCCAATAGAGAAGTGATAGCTTCGGACAATCCTAATGTGAATTTGGCTGCTTCTAGGGTTAGGAATTTTTCTAGAATGAACCCTCCCGAATTTTATGGCTCTAAAGTTGAAGAGGATCCCCAAAGGTTTATTGATGAGGTGTATAAGGTCCTTGATATTATGGGGGTATCATCGGGAGAGAAGGTAGAGTTAGCCATCTACCAATGAAAGGATGTTTCTCAAGTATGATATGGATTGCTGAAGAGGGGGACCACTAGAATGGGAAATGTTCAAAATGGCATTTATTGATAGATTCTTTCCCTGAGAGTTGAGGGAATCTAAGGTGGAGGAATTCATTAACCTTAGGCAAGGTAGCATGAGTTTCAAGGAATATGAGTTGAAATTTACCCAACTATCCAAGTATGCTCCATCTATGGTGGCAGATTTAAGGGTTGCGATGAGTAGGTTTTGACGGGTGTGTTCGATTTGGTTCAAGAAGAATGTCGTACGACAATGCTCCTTCATGACATGGATATATCAATGATCATGGTGTATGCTCAATAAATTGAGGAGTCAAAACTCAAGAAAAGAAATAAAGAGGTAAAAAGAGCTAGAACTGGTGATGAGAACTTCTCCAATGCTAGGTCCGATGGACAAGGTCAACCAAGGTTTAGACAAAGATTCTCCAACCAAGGCTCCTCTAGTGCTCCAAGGGTAAAAAAGGATAGGGTTTCCAACCCTAAACCTCAAGGAGGTAATAGTGGTGGCTCTTATGTTGCTAGGCCTAATTGTGCAAAATGTGGTAGAAAGCATGATGGCAAGTGTCTTGTTGGTACCGGTGGTGTTTTAGTTGTGGGAAGATTGGAAACAAGATGTGAGATTGTCCAATGCTCAAGGTTAATGGAAGGGAAGATAAACAAGCTCCTCCAAGCGGTTCCAACTCCAATGCTCTAAAGCAAATCCGCTTTTTCGGTCTCTTCCCCGATTAGTAACTCAGTGGTGGCTAAAAGAGTCTATAGAAGTTGTCCCATTTCCTTGTCCCTTAAAGTTACATTGGTGGATTTGGTAGAGTTAGACATGTTAGACTTTGATGTGATTTTGGGTATTGATTGGTTGCATGCATGTTATGCCTCTATCGATTGTAGGACTCGGGTGGTTAGGTTCCAATTTCCAAATGAGCCTATCTTAGAGTGGAAAGGGGGAAATTCTATCCCTAAAGGTCAATTCATTTCTTGCCTTAAAGCTAGGAAAATGATCTCCAAAGGGTGTATTTACCATCTAGTTAGGGTGATGGATGTTGAGTCCGAAACTTATTCTTTAGAGTCGGCTCCGATAGTGAATGAGTTTCCAGAAGTTTTTCCCGATGATTTTCCCGGTATTCCTTCCGAACGGGAAATAGATTTTGGTATTCACCTCTTACCGTATACACAACCTATCTCCATGCCTCCTTATAGAATGACTCCGGCCAAGTTGTAAGAGTTGAAAGAGCAATTAAAAGATTTTCTAGATAAGGATTTTATTCGACCGAGTATCTCTCCATGGGGTGCTCCGGTGTTGTTTGTTAGAAAGAAGGATGGGTCTCTTAGAATGTGAATTGATTATCGTTAATTGAACAAAGTGACCATTAAGAATAAATATCCCCTTCCAATAATTGATGACTTGTTTGATCAACTTCAAGGGGCTAGCTATTTCTCCAAAATTGATCTTCGTTCGGGTTATCACTAATTAAGAGTGAGAGGGGTTAATATTACAAAGATGGTCTTTAGGACCTGGTATGGTCCCTATGAATTTGTGGTTATGTCATTTGGGTTGACAAATTCCCCTACGAAATTTATGGATTTGATGAATAGAGTGTTTAGGCAATACCTAGACATATTTGTGATTGTGTTTATCGATGATATCTTGATCTATTCAAGGAGTGAGAATGAACATGTGGACCATTTGAGGATTGTGTTTCAAGTTCTTAAGGACCAGTAACTTTTTGCAAAGTTTAGCAAGTGTGAATTTTGGTTAAGGTCCATAGCGTTCCTTGGTTATATTGTGTCAAGCAAGGGTATTGAGGTAGATCCTAAGCAGATGGATCCGGTCAAGAGGGTGCCTAGACCTCTAACTCCTTACGACATTAGAAGTTTTTTGGGTTTGGCCGGTTACTATAGGAGGTTTGTTGAGGGGTTTTCCTCTATTGCTTCTCTGTTGATGGCTTTGACTCAAAAGAAGGCTAAGTTTGAGTGGTCGGAAACTTGTGAGAAAAGTTTCTAAGAATTGAAAGATAGACTTACTTCCACTCCGATGTTGACCTTACCGAAAGGTACGGATGGTTTTGTGGTGTATTGTGATACCTCTAGAGTGGGGTTGGGATGTCTGCTTATGCAAAACGGTAAGGTGATTGCCTATACTTCAAGGCAACTTAAAGTCCATGAGAAGAATTATACTACCCATGATCTTGAATTAGCGGCGGTTGTATTTACCTTAAAAATGTGGAGGCATTATTTGTATGGGGTCTATGTGGATGTTTTCACCGATCATAAAAGTCTTCAATATGTGTTTAGTCAAAAGGACTTAAATCTTCGACAATGAAGGTGGTTGGAGCTATTAAAAGATTATGATATGAGTGTCCTTTTTCACCCCGTCAAGGCTAATGTGGTAGCAGATGCTCTTAGTAGGTTGTCTATGGGTAGTGTGGCTCATGTAGATGATGAAAAGAAATAGTTGGTTCGTGATGTATATAGGTTGGCTCGGCTAGGTGTTCAACTAGTGGATTCCGCCAAGAGTAGTGTCATGGTTTATAATGGGTCTGAATCGTCCTTTGTAATAGATGTGAAGGCTAAGCAAAGCCTTTATCCTATATTAGTTGAATTGAAAGAGTTGGTACTCAAAAAGTCCATTGAGGCTTTCTCCCAATGGGGAGATGGGGTGCTTAGGTACCAAGGTCAATTATGCGTTCTGGATGTTCATGGTTTAAGAGGGCAAATTTTAGAGGAAGCTCATAGTTCTCGAATAGAACCGGGAGCCACCAAAATGTACCGTGACCTATGGGAAGTTTATTGGTGGAATAGGATGAAAAAGGACATCGCGAAATTTATAGCCAAATATCCTAATTGTCAACAAGTTAAGGTTGAGCACCAAAGGTCGGGAGGCTTGTCACAAGATAATCCTATTCCTACTTGGAAGTGGGAAGATGTGAACATGGATTTTATTGTAGGCTTGCCATGTACTAGGCGGCAACATGACTCGATATGGGTAATAGTGGACCGAATGACTAAGTCCGCCTATTTAATTACCGTCAAGGTGTCCTACCCGGCAGAAGAATATGCTAAATTGTATTTGAAGGAGATAGTCAGGTTACATGGAGTTTCTTTGTCTATTATTTCAGAACGAGGCCCCCAATTTACTTTACAGTTTTGGAAGTCCTTCCCAAAGGGGCTAGGTACAAAGGTGAAGCTTAGCACAACTTTTCACCCTCAAACAGATGGTCAAAGAGAATGCACCATTCGTACTTTAGAGGACATGTTGAGGGCATACATGATAAATTTTAAAGGCAATTGGGATGACCATATGCCGTTAGTTGAATTTGCCTATAATAATAGTTACCATTCAAGTATTGAGATGGCTACCTTTGAAGCCTTGTATGGTAGGAGATGTAGGTCTCCGATTGGTTGGTTTGAGGTAGGTTAAATTGCTCTTATTGGTCCCGAATTGGTTTATGAAGCTATTGAGAAGATTCAGGTAATTAGAGAGAGGTTGAGAACGACCCAAAGTTGGCAAAAGTCATATGCTGATGTTAGAAGAAGGGATTTAGAATTTGATGTCCATGATTGGGTTTATTTGAGAATCTCGCCCATGAAGGGTGTTATGAGGTTCGGAAAGAAGGGAAAACTTAGTCCTCAGTTTGTGGGTCCTTATGAGATTTTGAGGCGGGTGGACAAGATTGCATATGAGTTAGATTTGCCGAGTGAGTTGGCATTGGTGCATCCAGTGTTCCATGTCTCAATGTTGAAGAAATGTATTGGGGATCCATCAACCATAGTCCCCTTAGAGGGTTTAGAGGTTAAAGAGCATCTTGCTTATGAAGAGGTGCCGGTTGAAATTCTAGACCAGTAAGTCAAGAGGTTGAGAAACAAGAAAGTTGCCTCCGTGAAGGTTTTATGGAGAAATCATTAGTTGAGGGTGCTACTTGGAAGGCCGAGGCCGATATGAAGTCCCGATACCCTCATCTCTTTCCTTCTACTCCTATTCAAGCTTGAGGTAAGTAGTTCCTTTTGAGTTTTAGTGTTTTGGAAGTCATATGTGCTATATGGGTGTTTCCATGATTTCCTTATGTTATGCATGTTCTTGAGAAATTCATGTTTAGTAGAAAAATGAGTTTTCATGATATATGTTCCTCATGTTATTGTGCATTTAGTATAAGTGCCTATTTGACTTCATGAGAAAAGCTGATGAACATGCTTTAGTATGCTTTTGAGAGTAATTGCATATTGGCTCCATGATATTGTGTTGAGCATGATATTAGTTGGAGAAGGTAGTTCCTCCTATGAATATGTGAAATATTGAGTTTCATGCACAATGGGTTGTTAGATGTAGTTCCTACTTCCTTGTGTTGCATTGGCTATGTTTTAGACGGAGTTGAAGTTTCCTCCTTTTGAATTATACATTATTTTGATGTTTCATGCATGTTGGGCTGCTAGTTATGAGTCTTTAATTCCTTAAAGTGTCTAGATCGTCATTCGAGGACGAATATTCTCAAGGGGGAGATATTGTAACACTTCGGACACTAGTAGGCTAAATTAGAGCTTGATGTTAGAGTTAGAACCTTGAAATGTACCTCCCCGTACCTTAAAATAAATGTTTTCGTGTTAAAATGTCAAGGTTCAAACCCCAAGGACCAACCATGGGTCCTTGAGGAATGAACCAAGAATGCACCTGGTAGTGACCCACGAGGGGACACTCACTCCCCGTGTGCCCCCCCACCCCACACACCTCGTGGGTGAGGGGCCGTTGATGGAACCTGCAGGATCTGGTCTCAGACCCCGACCCACGCTTCACCAGCACGGGCCGTAGGTCGAACCACGGTCCGTCTGTGAGGGGGTCATGGGTGATGACTGGGAACTATTTTTGGGAGTTAGTTAAAAGGTACTTTGGGGTTTTCCATTTTTATTTAATATAAAGTGACATTGTTTTACACTAAATTAGACTAACTATATAATGATTTAATACCCCCAAATCAAGTCATCTTCCTCATAATTCCAAAATCCCAAACCAAAACCAACTTTTCCCCCAAAACTCTCTCTCTATAACTCCAAAGAAGAAGAAGAAAGGTGAATCTAGGGTTTGAAGGAGCACATTTTCCACTCAATTTCATTGGAATTCAAAGCTAAGTTATGGTAGTCCTTCATCCATGGATAATTTTCATCCATGGTGTCCCTTCAAACCAATTTCAAATCTAGAAATCCCAAAAGTTAGGGTTTGACTTCAATCTCATGGATTCCTTTCAAATTCATTTTAATGATTGAGTTATGTTTTATTATCGATAAATTGATGATTTTATATGGTTTAATGTTGAATTCCCCAAGAATCCATGAATTCCCCTATTTTCCCAAATTGGATCTCAAAGTGTGGGCATCGCTTCATGCAAGTAGAATATTATAGAATTGTAAATGTAGTGAATTGATTAATTGAATCATGTTATTATCCATGTCTAATGTAGTAATTCTATATGTGTTGATTGAATATGAGCTTTGGACCTTGAAGGGCAAAGTATGATAATTATACATGATTATGAGGGTTATGTATATGCTTTTCGAATACTTTGAGAGTAAAGTGAATATGATTATGATCTAGTTGTTGTGTTGATTGGATGATTATCCTCGAGTACACACTTATGTATGAATGTGATATGAATTGAAAGGTTTTCTCACAATATAATGATTCTAGGGTTGAAAGGTTATTCTCACTTATTGAATCTATTACCTATAGTATGAATTATGTTGGATTGAGTGTCAAGACATTCTTCCATGAATATGAACTTAATCAAGACTTAATATGTAATCTATGGGAATTAATTATTAGCATCGAGTGGATATGAATATGAGATAAAAGCTTTTACACTAGTTGAGTTTGTCTTTCCAAATGGGTTCTTTCTACCATAGTTGAGTCCAGATTCCCAAAGTATGTATCTCATGAGATGGAAACCTTATACCTTAGTAGAGTACAGGTTTCTAGTAGAAATCTCCCTATTCCATAACTATGTGCCCACATAGGTCTTTATCTAGTGGATCCACTTAAGCTAAGAGTATGGTTCTACCTTAGGCAAGTAGGACAACCCCTTTTCGGTGTGAGGTAGACACCGGATTCTATGGTAAGCTCACATGGTCTATGTCAGCTAAGGCTAATCTCCATTTATGATAGTATGAACAAGAATATGAGATATGAACTATAGTTACTCAAGAAGCTTCACTTAGTGTGGGTGGGATTATGGGATCTTATACATGCATTGCACAAGTAATCTTTGAGGGTATTTATGGTATGATCCTATTATGATATGATGATATATGAGTTGATTGTGCTTATGACTTATGCTTTTCCATTATCTTCAAAGTGATGCTTTAAACTAGTAAATGGCATGCATTTAACTAAAATGTCCCTTTTAGCATGTCTTCATGATTTTGTGCATGACTATCATACTTGGTGCATTTTCGTCCTAACCCATATTTTCCTACATTTTTTACCAAGTGTAGGGTCCGGTTCTCTAGGTGGTCCCCATTGTGGATAGAGCTTGGATTTGCTCATTTCTCCTTGCTCGTGGTGAGTCCTCATGATTCGAGGACGGGATGCAATCATTGTTGTTTCATTCTTGTACTTTCACTTTCGAATTATGTTGTTTTGGGGTGTGACCCTATTTTTGACTCAAGTATTTTAATAGATGGTTAATTGAGACAAATCTAGACTTCTGTTTTCCTTTATAAAGATTTTTAGACTTAAATGCATTTTTACTCTTATTGTTCTAATGCTTTATGTTATGATATGCTAAGTGGCTTATATGGTGTCTTTCGGGGTTCTATGTGCCTTGTTACGTCTAGGGGTTACCCTTGGATTGTGACAAAAGCCTCAACCCATAGAAACAAAGGTAGGTTACCATGAGGTACTAGAGTTAAGCAGTCTCCATAATGTGCCCATGTTTTCTTTCTGAAACTTCATTTTGTTCAGGTGTGTTAGGACATAAAATATGTCTCATAATGCCACAATCTTCCAAATGGTTGATGAAGTCTGTTTTGATAAACTCACCACTTCCATCACAATAAAATATCTTAATTTCTTTAGAAATTATTTTTCCACCATGTTTTGGAATTTTACAAAGAACTCAAAAAATTTGGATTTCTTTTTCAGTGGATAAATCCATGTATATATTGTGTGATCATCTACAAAAATGACATAATATTCATATGTTGAGAAGATTCAACGAGAGTAGGCCCCCAAAAGTCACAATTAATTTTTAATAAAGGTTCCTTTTCATTTTCTCAAACCAAATAAAGTTTACAACTCTTGCCCATCTGGCAACTAGAACAAACAAGTAACCATTTATTTCAACTACTAACATTGATGCATCTATTACTACTCACAACTTTTTAACGACTTCAAACTAGGATGTCCTAATCTAGAATGCCACATGTTGTCTGATGTTTTCCAATCGTGTGCAGTAGTTAAAACATAGAGATTATTATCTTCCAAAACATAGAGTCCATTCCTTTTAGATCCCTTGGCTAGTAGTGTCCTTGTCTTCTTGTCCTTTACAATAAAGTTAGTTTCATCTTTAAGAGTGTAACAATTATCCTTTGATATTTTAATAACTGAGAGTAGATTTTTAATCTTAGGAACTACAAGAACTCCTCTTAACTTTACACCTGATTCTGATTGATGTCTGGCCCTTCCTGGGTCTGGATCACAGTATACCAGCGACTTTGTCCTTGAATTCATTCTATTTATATCAACTGATATATGGAACAGACCAAGGAAGAGTAAGATACATTTAGGGCCGACTGGCGGGTCTAGAATAGATTCCCCAATGGGTCCTGACTTTTCAACAACAGAGGCAAAAACTTAGTCTTTCAAGTCAAAGTCAAAGTGGAGTGATGTAAGTGCACAAACTTAGCCAAGTTAGCGAGTGTGAGAACAAGAAATATGTTCCCAACATGTGTTATTTTTAACTTTAATACATTCCCAATAATGATTTTATCTTGTTCATTGTAGTGTTTAAAAACAATTAGAATACCTGAGTTATGTGTCATATGACTATTTGCTCCTGAGTCCATCTACAAGGTTTCATTAGTAGTGTTTTGTAGATTAGTGTCAATCAATTCTTATGGTAGCTCATCTACAGCTTGGTAAGAGTAGCCCCACCCATAAAAACACTACAGAGCAGTATGGTTATTCCTACCACAAATTTGACACGCATCACTACTGTCCTCTCCTGATTTCCATTTGACAGACTATTCTGAGAATTTGGTCCATATTTGTTGTTATACGAACTTGTTCCTTGTCCAGCAGGCTTGAAGCCTCTTTCTCTGGAATTGAAGTTATTCTTTCCTCTTCTTTGAGAGTAGTTTCCTCTTCCCCTGCCCCTTGGGAAGAGAATGCCATGTTATGGTTTTGTTGTGACACTTCTTCTTCATCCTCCATCATATCAAAACCCCTTAGAGCATTAACAAATTGATTAAGAGTGAGATATGGTGCCTTACCTAGCATGACACTCCTGAAGGTCTTGTACTTGAGACGTAAGCCTATAGAAAAATTACTTACTTTGCTATCTTCGCCCACATGCTTGTGAATGGATGCAAGACCATCACATATGCCTTTGAATTCCTTAATATATTCATCAATCATTTTGGTTCCTAGCCTAACACTTTGCAGTTGTTGTTTGAGCTGGAAATCCTTATCTTTCATTGCTAGAAGATAAGCTTCTTCCAAGCATTCTCACATCTCCTTGACAGTTGATCAACCTACAATCAGGTACATGCTTTCTTCTATCAAGGTGCTTGATATTCAACATCTTAGCAACATGTCCTTCTCCTCTCAATCATCAATATTGTTGTTGTCTTCTACATCCTTCTCAATTGCTACAGCTTTTTCAACTGCCTGTTCAGTGGAACCCCAATGTTCCAATACTGTTGACATATAAAAAAGGTCATGTCACAACTCTTTCTGGCCAAGGAATTAATAATTAAAATAAATGGAGTATTTCTAATTGGTGGTATTATAGTAATTCAACATTCAAGATAGATAGATGGATGGATGGATAGATGGTGTCACACCCCAAACTAGAGAAGGCGTGACTGGCACTCGAGACCTTAAGCAATCGAGTTAGCCACATAAACATACCAACTGACTCAACCGAGGGCTTAGAAGGTCGGGAAACATAACATCTAAAATACTATGACTGGACCATTAAGGTCATAACCTGAATATCAGTAAGTCATATAGACGAAGGTAGACAAGGCAAAAATGATAAGGTACTAGGTAGCCGACAAGGCTACAATGAAGATATACACACATACATATCTATACATGCCAAGCCTATGTGGCTGGAAACTGGAAGTTGCAGAAAGAAACCCAGAATACTGTGTCCACAATAGCCTCTATAAGTGACATAAGAACTGGTCAAGACAAGGCCCCGATTATACCCAAATTGTACAATAAAAGTAACATCCTATGAAAGATCCAGGAAGAAGTGGAGCTTACCAACTCACAGCTGAACCCCGAATCCTAGCAGAGGGGTCAATCAGAATCCCTACCTGGACCTGCACGCAAGAAACAAAAATGCATCCCCAGGCAACGGGATGTCAGTACAAATAAAAATGTACTGGTATGTAAGGTAGAAAATAGAATAATAAATAGTTACTGTAAAAAAGGGAATAAAGATGCCACCTGAAACAGAAACTCTGGTAGCCGCCATGGCTGACATCAAACCTTATATAAATTAAATATGCATGGTATGCCCGCATAATCATATGTCGTGAATATATATATATATATATAGATGCAAATGCATGTCATACCCAAGCAAGTGCTAGCAATGGTGGTGCCTTCCGGTAGCGAACCGGGATCATATTCGCCAACTTGTGGCCATCTGTGTCTCATACTTATAAATATAGGCAATAGGCCCCATACCTTCCGATTATAGCTCGAAAGTAGAATGCATAGCATGTAATGTCATGGACCCGTAATGCATTTGTTACCCGAATCATGTTGCCAATCTTGGCTCATTGGTACTCTTGTCCTCATAATCTCGTAATCACTTTCGTATCACATGTAAATATCTCGTGAAACTTATATACTTGTAGATTAAACTAGAACACTTAACTTGGATTTAGAAAGGCAACTTAAACTTGAGGATGTTCATAAAGAGCTTAAAGTTCTTCACTTAGTATCTATATATGTTTCCTTAGTGGTTTGTAAAAGAAAGTATTTTAAAAAAACCCGTACTTTAGTAGTTTAAACCTACGATTTATATCTAAGAGTTTTGGAGATCGACGTTTTATTTTAAAGTTTTCAAAAATATAAATTAGCGAGGAAGGAGCACTGATTTCAAATTCATATTGTTCATCTCTAATCCTTTTAAGTTACTACACCTAAAGAAGAATAAGAATATGTACACATGGACCTGTAGTCAAGAGAATCAATAAAATGACATAAAGACGCCAAATACCCTATCTAACCGAACGAGTGGAATAGCAACATAATGGAGTCACAAAAATACATCAGCTGCAATATCAATGCCTTTCACCAAAGGTCTTTCTAGTAATACAGTAGTAAAACAACATTTGATGATTTAGGATTTCAAAATTCGTGCTCAAAGGAAGTACAGAGCTTAGCCTTAACATACCTCAATTCTGGGTCTTGTTGTATCAATATGGATTGTACCCCTTCCTTACAGTATGTAATCTACAAAAAATCATGTCACCAACCATTACAAGCAGAATATTAACACGGCAGGGTCAAAGTAGCAATTTAGATCTTACTAGCAGAGTAATTAGCTCGCCAGACCCTTATTAAATGTATGCTTCATTACCTTTTCTTCTCCAAATTACAACCCCAAATTAATGACGTAGCATACATTTTTTCAGCATCTATTAACAAGTGGAGGCCTACACAATAGTCAACAACAACAAAATACAGTATGCCTGCACAATAATAAAAACTCGGCGTATCGCCACACCCCTCCTCTCCAACCACAAAATAACCACAACCAAATCCAAACCATGATTCTTCAAACCATTAAATCCAGAAAATAATATGTAATACAGTCCTATAATTGTTCAATATAACCATAATAACTCAAACTTACGGCTTCCAATCACCATCATGTCAGTTCGTCCAATAATTACGTTTGGAATCACGTCTTTATCTTCATAAGCAATACGAGACTAAAAGGGCATAACCTTAACTTAAAATTGATGGAGCTTATAGTATTTTAGCATGTCTCCTCAATTACAAAGAGTCTCCTCAAACACAAGACGTTGAACTAAGAAGAAGTCATTTGAAAGTTGCAATGCAATAATAGAACCAACGTTACACTTATTTATCTTATAATTAATTACCCATCTATACTTTTTCATCTCTTCCAGACTCATATCAACAACAACCACACACAACCAAATCATTTCCAAAAACCTCATACACTCATGCAATGATACACATACTATGCGGAAGAACCACAGGGTCTCACAGATGGATGGATGGATGGATAGGTAGGTAGGTAGGTAGGTAGGTAGGTAGATAGATAGGTAGATAGGTAGGTAGATAGGTAGATAGATAGATAGATAGGTAGGTAGGTAGATAGATAGGTAGGTAGGTAGGTACGTAGGTAGGTAGGTAGGTAGGTACGTAGGTAGGTAGGTAGGTAGGTACGTACGTACGTAGGTAGGTAGGTAGGTAGATAGACAGACGGACATATATGATATTATGATGATGATATGATATGATGGTTGACACCGTCATCTACCTTTAATTAATTATTTGCAACACATGGTCATCTCTGCCATCTAATTTATTGCATTTGCATTTATATTTACGTACTTGGATTATTATTTAATTATCGTATTTTTGCTTCCTTTCCTTTTTCTTCATTTCTTTCCATATATATATATATATA